>OZ012682.1:50224512-50482012 GCA_963942445.1 Argyra leucocephala
ATAATAATAATAATAATAATAATAATAATAATAATAATAATAATAATAATAATAATAATAATAATAATAATAATAATAATAATAATAATAATAATAATAATAATAATAATAATAATAATAATAATAATAATAATAATAATAATAATAATAATAATAATAATAATAATAATAATAATAATAATAATAATAATAATAATAATAATAATAATAATAATAATAATAATAATAATAATAATAATAATAATAATAATAATAATAATAATAATAATAATAATAATAATAATAATAATAATAATAATAATAATAATAATAATAATAATAATAATAATAATAATAATAATAATAATAATAATAATAATAATAATAATAATAATAATAATAATAATAATAATAATAATAATAATAATAATAATAATAATAATAATAATAATAATAATAATAATAATAATAATAATAATAATAATAATAATAATAATAATAATAATAATAATAATAATAATAATAATAATAATAATAATAATAATAATAATAATAATAATAATAATAATAATAATAATAATAATAATAATAATAATAATAATAATAATAATAATAATAATAATAATAATAATAATAATAATAATAATAATAATAATAATAATAATAATAATAATAATAATAATAATAATAATAATAATAATAATAATAATAATAATAATAATAATAATAATAATAATAATAATAATAATAATAATAATAATAATAATAATAATAATAATAATAATAATAATAATAATAATAATAATAATAATAATAATAATAAAAATAATAATAATAATAATAATATTTTTTTTTTTTTTTTTTTTTTTTTTCGTAGGTCGGTGGTGAAAACCTTTTATAGGTATCTTGAAGGGTCCGCGCTTCAAGGGTATGTGAGACTCCCATGATCTTGTTCGGTCTACTCACCAAATACACCACCTCCTTTTCCCACGGTGAAACCAACCCGGAACCGCTTTCGCATTACTTCAAGTTGGGCCGTGCTTGTTCCTTTTTTTTAATTTTCTTTTATGATTCTTCTTCTAGGTCCTCTAAATATCTGAGCTATTTCTTCCTGCGTAGTATTAATTCTATGTATTTAGCTATTGCATTCCATTTTTCTTGGTTTTCAAGCATTACAGAAATTATATTTTCTGATGTTAATTCTCCTACTGCTACTATTAAAGATTCTCTTTCTGTTTCTGCTAAATCACATTCGAAAAAAGTGTGATGCGCTGTGTCATGTGTTGCGCTGCAGTGACTGCATCCTGGATTGTTTTCTTTGCCCATCTTGTAGAGGTAGGATCGAAAATATCCGTGGCCTGATAGGAACTGAGTGATGTAAAAATTTACTTCTCCATGGTGTCGGTTAAACCAGACTTCTACTTGTGGGATTAATCTAGCCGTCCATCGCCCGTGCTGATCATTACTCCAGTGTTCTTGCCATCTTGTCATCGTGTACCTTCTTTCCTCTGCTACAATGACATCTCGGCTCGTTGCTTGATCCCTTATATATATATTTCTTCGTTCTTGCGCTAGCAAATCAATCGGAATCACGCCCGCGATTACCATGACCGCCGAATGTGAAACTGTTCGATAGGAGCACGCGACTCGGAGAGCCCCTCTTCGTTGCACCGCTGCTATGCGTTTTTTACAATACCTCTTGTCCATCGCATGTGCCCAGATTTCAGCTCCGTATAGAAGGATTGATTCTGCGGTTTTCATAATGATTCGTCTTTTTTCTGGTTTGGGTCCTCCAATGTTTGCCATAAGTTTGCTTAGCTTGATTGTAGCTTCTGCTGCTTTATCTGCTACTTTTTGGATTTGTTGCCAAAATGTTAGCCTTGTATCAATAGTAACTCCTAAGTAATTTGCTGATTCTTTGGTCATTATTGTTTCTGGACCTACTTGCATTGGAATTATAGTTGGTATTCTTTTCTTAGTTAACATAACGATTTCTGTTTTTGCCGTTGCTAATTCTAATCTATGTTCCCTCATCCAACTGTACACTCTTCTCATAACTTGATTCAGCCTAATCTGTGATTCTGCTATATCCCGTGCCGTTATAATAGCTGCTATATCATCAGCATAACCTACTAGCTGTATATTTTCAGGCATTTCCATACATAATAGACTGTTGTACAGAACATTCCTTAGTTCTGGTCCTAGTATTGATCCTTGTGCTACTCCTGCTGTAAGATCCTTTATCCTCTTTCCATCTACCGTGTTGTATATCAATCTTCGCTCGCTTAAGTAACCTATTAGAACTTTCAGAAGGTACGTAGGTATAGTAAACTTATTTTGTAATGCGTCTATGATGTCAGTCCATCTTGCCGAATTAAAGGCATTTTTGACATCCAAGGTAACAAGTAGAACTATTTTCCTCGAGTGATGTGTTTCCATTCGTGTGGCTTCCGCAGTTTCTGTTACCACCTTGATAGCGTCAACGGTCGACCTTCCCTTTCTGAACCCGAAATGTGTGTTCGCTAATCCACCAGCTGTATGAATTGCTGCTTGCAGTCTTGTTTTTATTAACCTTTCGAAGAGTTTTCCGGCCGTATCTAACATACATAGTGGCCTGTATGACGATGCTGCTCCTCTTACTCCTTTACCTTTGTCAACTAAAACCAGTCTTGCTTCTTTCCACCTTTTGCTGAATACTCCTTCTTTTAGGCAGCAATTATACATATTCAGCATCATTTGTGGATTATTCGAAGCTACTAATTTGATGACCTCTGCTGGTATTCTATCAGGTCCGGGGGCTTTCTTGTTTTTCATAGATTTTACTGCATCTTCTAGTTCTATTTGTGTAAAAATTGGGGCTTCTCCTGGTTCTTCGTGCCTCTGCAATACATTTCTTCTAGGGTGTGTAGGAAAAAGTGTGTTTATAATATTTTCCATAACGTCCGCTTCTAGCTGATTTTCTGATGCTGGTGCTCTGATTCTTTTCATTACAATTTTGTATCCAAGTCCCCAGGGATCATTGTTTATTTCTTCACACAAACTTTTCCAGTTTTTCATTTTACTCTTCTTTATTATAATTCGGAGCGTTTTTCTCGCTATTCTATATTCCTCTAGTTTGCTTGTTTCTGCTGCTCCATTTCTCTGTCGCTGTGCTATGCGGCGGAGACGCAAACATTTTCTTCTCAATTCCGCTATTTCTTCTGTCCACCAATATACAGGGCATCTGTTTCTTTTTCCTAACTTTTTGGGCATTGATTCTTCACAAGCTCTTGCGATGGTGTCCATAGTAACTTTCACCACTGCTTCTGCTCGTTCTTTGCCTGTTTCGTTCTGTGGCACTTGCTTTACTCTTTCTAGATTTCTCCTTATTACACTGGCCATTTTTTCTTTATCAAGCTAATTGACGTTCCATGTACCTTCTTCCTGGTTGTTGCGATTTCTTTCTCTCCTTCTCGTGCATATTTCGAATTGTATATACTGATGATCGCTGCCAGTATAATCCTCTAGAACCATCCAGTTTTCTATATTGTTAGCAAGTTCTTCTGTTGCTAGGGATATATCGGGTATAGTTTCGGTGTACCCGGGTCTCCTGAATGTGCTGGTATTTCCTGAGTTTAACACAATTAAATTTTGTCTTACTACCATTTCCAAAATTTGCCTTCCCCTGTTATCTGTAACTGGCAAGCCCCACTCCACTGCTTTAGCATTGAAGTCATCGGCGACTACTACATTTCCTCCTAGTTCTATTATCTTATCTTCTAATTGCTCCATTTTCTGTCGATATTCCTGTGCCGTTTGATTTGGAGTTAGGTAACAGCTTATTATTGTTTCTTTGCCGTTTGTGATCCATACAAACCCATTTCCGGCTCCATGGCTGTTAATTTGTATTTTCCCTTGATTTACTACCCATGGCTGCTGTACTTGTGAGATCCGAGAACCAATTCGGATAATCCGTATTTTTGTACTGCTCGCTGATAATTACTACATCGATATTCATTTCTCGGACGAGCTGTAAAAGTAGATCATCGGCCGTTTTGCTCCTGTGCAAATTACCTTGTAAGAGCTTAATTATTTTTATGCCTTTTACTCTCCTCAAGTGCAGTTCGAAACACTCTACACAAACCGGATCCTGAAACGTGCTCCAGACTTACTGCTTTTATTTCTGCACACAAAAAGCACCTTGCCTTTTGTTTACAGTTTTTGACTGTGTGTCCTTTTTGTCCGCACTTGTAGCAGCAGTCTCTACGATCTTCATATTTGCATTGCCTCCTTAAATGGTCGAAGTTAAGGCATTTGTAGCATCGCTTAACTTCTGTTCTCTCCCTAATTCTGCATCTGATCCATCCAATTTTTATTTTCGATGTTACCAGTAATTTTTTGGCATCGCTTTCTTCCATAACTACAACCGCAGTTATCTGTTCCCTGCCATTTGGTGCTGTCAAATGTATTTTGCATTCGACAACTTCCGTTAACTCCTTATTTATTTCCTTTTGAACTTCCTCAATGGTTGTTACACAATCCAGGTCTTTAATCTCTATCGCAGTCTTTGATGTGAGATTCCTTACACTAGCCGAAGTCCCTAGAGCTTCCTGTAACTCCTTGGTGAATTTACCTTTTTCTTTCGGGCCTTTCCCCATTTCCAGCAGCACATCCCCATTTTGAGTTCTGCGGATTCCTCTGATTTCGATCTCTGTTTTTTCAGGTTTTACCCTTCCTTTTATTTAATTTAGGATTTCAGCGTAAGTCTTTCCTGTGGTGGGTTTTATCAGTATTGCTTCTGATCGGGGCCTTGTACTTTTCTGCTTTTCCGAGTGTGGCATCTTACTTCTTCTCTTCCGTGTTCTTTGGCTATTCGCTGCTTCTTTTTTTCCTGGCAGTACTTTACCTTCGTTCAATTTGGGTTGTCGCTGCGCTGAAATTCTATTTTGCACAAGTGTCCAACCACTTTCTTCTGCTTCTCTTCCTTTCTTCTATGCCGGAGGGGTGTCGGTTTGACCATGCTCATCTGCATAGATCTCTCTGCCTCGTTTCTTTCCATTTGCGGAGGTTAATGCTGCATTTTGCTCTCCTATGCTGGAGATTTCGCTGGTATTTTTCGGTTGTTCTTTCCTTTGGGTTCTGCATTCGAAAATTACTTCTATCGCTTCCTGTAACTTTTAAGCCATTTTTGATGTCCATACTAATGTTCTTCTGCTTGGCAGCAGCTTGCAGTATGATTTCTGTCAGCTGTTGTATTTTCTGAAGTTGCTGCTCCTCCTTATCTTCAGGAATTTTCCTTGATGTTTCAATCTGGGAAACTGGTAATTGGTGTATTCCTTCTTTTGGCGTTCCTCCATTTACCGTCTTTTCTGGTATGATGATCAGTTTCTTACTGCATTTAGTGAGTTCGGCTGATGCTCCTTTAACTGGAGAACGAACTATTTTGTTGCTTCTTTGAAATGGGTAACTTCCCATTTTTGGTTGCTGCTTTTGTTTCTTCTGCTCTTCGGTAACATATTTAACACTTAGAGGCCCGCATACCTCTAAGCGCCGGTTGCTAGCCGGGTCATTTGGCACAGATTTATTTCTAATAATAATAACAATAATAATAACAATAATAATAATAATAATATTAATAATATTAATAATAATAATAATAATAATAATTTTTTTTTTTCGTAGGTCGGTGGTGAAAACCTTTTATAGGTATCTTGAAGGGTCCGCACTTCAAGGGTATGTGAGACTCCCATGATCTTGTTCGGTCTACTCACCAAATACACCACCTCCTTTTCCCACGGTGAAAACTAACCCGGAACCGCTTTCGCATTACTTCAAGTTGGGCCGTGCTTGTTCCTTTTTTTTAATTTTCTTTTATGATTCTTCTTCTAGGTCCTCTAAATATCTGAGCTGTTGCTTCCTGCGTAGTATTAATTCTATGTATTTAGCTATTGCATTCCATTTTTCTTGGTTTTCAAGCATTACAGAAATTATATTTTCTGATGTTAATTCTCCTACTGCTACTATTAAAGATTCTCTTTCTGTTTCTGCTAAAGTGTGAAGCGCTGTGTCAAGTGTTGCGCTGCAGTGACTGCATCCTGGATTGCTTACTTTGCCCATCTTGTAGAGGTAGGATCGAAAATATCCGTGGCCTGATAGGAACTGAGTGATGTAAAAATTTACTTCTCCATGGTGTTGGTTAAACCAGACTTCTACTTGTGGGATTAATTTAGCCGTCCATCGCCCGTGCTGATCATTACTCCAGTGTTCTTGCCATCTTGTCATCGTGTACCTTCTTTCCTCTGCTACAATGACATCTCGGCTCGTTGCTTGATCCCTTATATATATATTTCTTCGTTCTTGCGCTAGCAAATCAATCGGAATCACGCCCGCGATTACCATGACCGCCGAATGCGAAACTGTTCGATAGGAGCACGCGACTCGGAGAGCCCCTCTTCGTTGCACCGCTGCTATGCGTTTTTTACAATACCTCTTGTCCATCGCATGTTCCCAGATTTCAGCTCCGTATAGAAGGATTGATTCTGCGGTTTTCATAATGATTCGTCTTTTTTCTGGTTTGGGTCCTCCAATGTTTGCCAAAAGTTTGCTTAGCTTGATTGTAGCTTCTGCTGCTTTATCTGCCACTTTTTGGATTTGTTGCCAAAATGTTAGCCTTGTATCAATAGTAACTCCTAAGTAATTTGCTGATTCTTTGGTCATTATTGTTTCTGGACCTACTTGCATTGGAATTATAGTTGGTATTCTTTTCTTAATAATAATAATAAAAATAATAATAATAATAATAATAATAATAATAATAATAATAATAATAATAATAATAATAATAATAATAATAATAATAATAATAATAATAATAATAATAATAATAATAATAATAATAATATTTTTTTTTTTTTTTTTTTTTTTTAGAAGGGAAAATCCTTTATGGATGAAGTGCGCACGTGCGTCCAGCAATGTCGGAGTCTCCCATATTGGGCATACCGACTAAAAAACCTCCCGAGGATTTTTTTTAACACGGACACTAGCCTGGAACCGTTTGTCACATTACTTCGGGCTAGGTCCAATGCCATCGCCTTGAAGGCGGTTGCCTAGCCAAAGTCTGTAGGTTGGACCTCTGTGGTGTCTAGATCCACCTTCTTTTTCCGCAGTATTTTCTGCGCAAAGAGTGACAAACTGTCCCACGCTCCCCTACCCTGTAAAATGTGGCCCACCACTGTGTCCGGAGAGAACCGCGGTACAACTGCCCTTAGCTGCACACGCTCTCGAGCCCACCTTTCACAGATGAAAAAAGTGTGCTCAGCATCATCGTGCATGTGGCAATATATGCACTCCGCTGAAAATAATAATAATAATAATAATAATAATAATAAAAATAATAATAATAATAATAATAATAATAATAATAATAATAATAATAATAATAATAATAATAATAATAATAATAATAATAATAATAATAATAATAATAATAGTAATAATAATAATAATATTTATTTAAAATTTTAAAAAATAAATATATTTTAATTCATTTATTTATTTGTATATTATATTAGTTTACCTGACATAATATATATTACCTTTTTTCTTTTGTAGCTTTGTAGCGGCTATTATTTTTTACTTGCTTTTCTTGCAATGTTCTGTGTCTATTTTGGGCAATGTACCTATAGTTCAAAATAAGTTTATCTTTTATATCTGTATTTTGAAAAAATAATTTTAAAAGGTTGTTAGCTCAGTTGGTTAAGACGTCATACTAATATCACTAGTTTTGTGAGTTCGATTCGCGTTTGAGTTAAATTATTATTTTTTAATAAATTTTTTTTTTTTGTTATTATATTATAAAAATTAATATTATAAATATTATATTATAAAATTTATAATATTAATTTTTATAATATAATATAATTTTGAATTATTATTCTCTTCTCAATTATTTCAACACATACGAAAACTTTAGTTTAGAATAAATCTAAGCAACTCTTCTAAGCATACAAATTATGTATAAATTGTATACTTATTACATATGCATGCATTGACAGTTGACAGTGCAGTTGACACTATATAAAATTGATGTATCGTGTAGATGTATATATATATCGTCATGCTTGATGAAATTAAATTAATATAAGAGATTTTGTGTTAATTTGATTTGATTCTCTTTTGAATCAATTTTTTTTTGTATTATTTATGGATTTATTGCATATGATTTTTTGAACTTTTAGTACGAAAAAAATGAATTAGTGGGATAACATTAACATAGGTTTTAATATTAAAGATAAGTATTTCCTTTTCAGATACACGGAATTTGTAGGAATATATATAATTTTACAGATTAACCCATTTTTAAAGAAACATCAACAGTAATGTAACGAAGAGATAACTGAAATGATGTGATATTTTATTGTGTGTATCGATTAAAATTTTATTGTTAAAATTTATTTTACAGATTTTATAATAGTTAATTTTAGTAAAAAAAGAAGATTTTTTAATTTATGACTTTTTATATAATTATGAGATTGTTTATATATTAGACTAAAAAGTAAATAATAAAAGTTTTTTCCAAGGATCACACAGTTTTGCTAGCAACTTTAAATGCACTAAAAAGGAGAAAATAAATTAATTGTAGTTCTAACATTTGACTTCAGGCAGGAGAAAATAATGTTAGATAAAATGTTTCTACGAAAAAAACAAATATATGAACTTGCCATGAATAAAAGCAAGGGGTGTCAATCCTGATAACTGTTTAAAATATCAGCACATAGTTTAAATTTAATAATATATAATTATAATTTAAAAAAAAGAGTGCTCTGAATAAGAGTTTAGTCATAATGTAGATCCTTAGTAAACCATTAGATAAGTTCCTTTGGAGTATTCCCACCTATGATGATCTTAATATTATTAGTCAGATTTGAATTACAGTATAGGATTAACGTTTAAGTCTCAATATACATATTTTTTACTTCGTTAGGTATATCTATATATTGTATCTATTTATGTCTTTCTTTCTAAAATTACACAATTATGTATCTGGTAAGTAACATTATGGGCCAGTTTTCAGGTGAACACTTAAGTATCAAATCAAATTTAAGCAACACTTAAATCAAAAATTGCGTTTTTCAGTTGGTACTTAAAACAATACTTAAATGGCACTTAAGCTTGGTAAGATTACCGCTTAAGCTACACTTAAAATTTAAATATTTTGATAATCTTTCTTACACATCTTTCTGACATTTACACTTTATTTGTCACTTGTATTGCATTTTAACAAGTGCTGCCATTGCAAATAACCGAAAATGACAGCTGAAAATCAACACTTAAGTTTTAACTAGAAAACTCAATTTTTTTAAGTGGAGCTTAAGTGTCGAATGATACTTAAACTTAAATGTAACTTAAGTACTCACCTGAAAACTGGCCCTAAGTAACTCTAGAGAAACAAAATTAAAAATATTTGGCTATTTAAAGTTAAGTTATATATACCTACTTTCATTATACTTTTTTCAATTCAATTAATTTAATTTATTTACCGATAATATTTAAATTTTAGGAACTACAGAGATCAGAGATCTTATAATAATTAATCTACACAACTAATATAGTTTATTTGTTTCTAAAGTCTTCGATTTATTTATTTATATTTTTATTTAAATAAAAGTAGATCTGCAGATACAGGTCAACTACAGATCCTCTTCTATTTCGGAGTTGTTGGTCTTTTGAAAGTATATATTTAATATTTGGTAAATATTTTATATATTGTTATATTATATTATTTTTATACGATTTATTGTTTTTAATATTGCTCTTGTTTTTGTTTTTTTAACTATGCTATTGTATGAAGAAATAATAGGAATAAAACAAATAATAGTAAAAAATTATAAAATTTAGAAATTTAGATTTTAAATATTGTTAAAATATATATGAACAAATGTATATATTTATATGAAAAATATATTTCTGTGGTTTTACGACAAAAGATGATAACTGCATTTTTGGCATTTCCTGTAAATCGCAATTGAATAAAATTTAGTATAGAATTTGCTATACATTTCTAGTTATTTTTGATTTTTAAAAAATATTTTTAATGAAATAAAAGTTTTTACTGAAGAACATGATAACTTCAGTTATTCAGTTTATACAAAAAAAAAATGTATAATACGCACCCAAATTTTTCAAGATACATGGAAATGCAAAACTGTATATCTTAACATATCATTTTTTTTGTTTTGTACTTTTCGGTAAGTGTTACGTCCATAACTGCATAAGTGAAGTTATATGCTTATGTTAGAAAAATTTACAACGGCAATTGTTAGTTATTCAGTTTTGAGTTCATAAATTACTTAATATTATTAAATTTTTTTTTTTTATTTGAAAGAGCTTAAAATTTTATATAAAATGTCATTCATAACTAAAATTCGAAAAAATTGCTTCATCAGTGCTTTGCAAATGCAACTGAATGTCGCAAAGCACTAATGAAAGAAGTAAGTTGCTTCCGAAATATCGATATTTGCAAAAATGATTAGTGAAAGGAAACTCGACTTTTATTCCATAAATCTATATGTATATATATTTATATATTGTTGTTTTTTTCTAATAATATATATATATAATTAATAATAAATAAATATATATAATATTATTTTGAACAAGCTTGTTTTTATTACACACATATCCCTTAATAACTAATTCTATATATGTACCTACTACATGTCGATTTGAGATATATAAATATTTTATATGTTATTTTTTATCAACTACCTATATTATTAACTATTATTGTTTACTTTATATTTATATAGCATAAATTAACTAATTAAAATAATATCAAAATTTTCACACATCTCTTGAATGTTTATTTTTATTTTTTTTTTTATATAATTTCAGAATTTACAAAACAAAAAGTTCATTCTTATTCTTGATATTTTAATTTAACTTAATTATATATATATTTTTTTTTAATAAATCACACACATATACATATATATATAGGTATATATAAATATATATTTTTAAAAAAATTTCAATAATATTCACACGATATTTTCAGAAATTTGTTCACATTTTTAATTTGAACATACGACATATTATCTATTATGTGTGGACATATTTTTTAGCTTTGATTTATTATCCCGATTTTAATTATTTTCATTATATGTATATATATATATTTTTTTTTTGTAAATGTATAAAAAGATATAATAAATATGTAAATATATATGCAGAAAGTTTAATTCACTAAAATGAAATTGTAAAATTGATTTCTTTAATTTATTTTTTTATATGGATATAGGTAATAAAATTTTATTATTTTATATTTATGTATTTAAAATATTCATTATTATCCTTCGGAACAATAAAAAGACACAACAAAATAATTATAAAAAAGAAAAACAAAAATAATGTCCTTTGTTTTTATTTATTTTTTCTTAAATAATAAATTGGAATAATTTAACGCGCGTTTCTATGTTATATGACCGCTAGTAGTCGCATTATACTCGTATATTATAATTTTTTTCCCAAAAAACACTGACTTGTTAGCAGTATACAAAACAATATTTTTTTGTTATTATTTGTTTGTTTTATATGTATACATATGTAAACAGGTTTTTTTATTTTTATTTCAATTCTATTTTTTTATTCCTTGAATAACAGTGTGGTAGTTAAATCCTCTGTCCAGTAACAGCACACAATAAAGTTGCATGATTGGAGTATTATAAGCAATAACAATGTACAACAAAAATAAAAAATAAAAATAAAACAAAAAAAAAGCATAAACAAAATATATTTTTAAATAACGAATAGCAACCAAGCTTAGTAAACACACAAGCAAACCATTTAAAAATTGAATTTTTTTTATTTATTCAATATAATATTATATTTTCTACTATATTACACACACCCATATACGTAAATGAGGAAAATTTACTTAATGTCATGTTAAAAAACAAAAATTCAAAAACAATACAAATAAAAAATGAGTTCTTCGATGTTTCAACCAACCAAATAACCTCTCAAAATAAAACCAACCTACCAAAGTTATCCAAAGAAGTATTTGTTTGTTTCAATGAGGGTTTAAGGAATTTAATATGTTACTGATAATTTATTTGCCTTGGTTTCTACAATTACTGATAAAATTCATAGGATAGTTTCCGATTAAAATTGAAAATGAAAAATAAAAGATAATATAGGGTGTCAGTCATAGAGTCAAATATGTCAAAAGAAAAAAAAAATTGTATGTGTATAGAGAAAATCTTCCGCAAAACTATGTCCCACGGATGGGGCTACAGGAAAATGATGATGATGAGAGAAAATATATTCTAAGCCTTAAGGAAGTAACGATAACTGTACGTTATCTACTCCCCGGAGATAAAACCTATTTGAACCCTTATAGAAGTTATGATAACTGTATGTTATCTACTGCCCTAAGAGAGAAAGTTCGTATAGAATATAAGTTAGAATATAGAATAGAAATTTTTTTAAATCGTAAACTACTGCAACTTTAGTACATAACTATTTTAAGTTCAATAAAATTTTGTTTTGTAATCCCTACTACCTTACGTTTTACAATACAAATTTAGTAAGGTCGTATAAATAAAATCATACCTGATGAAGATAATTGTTAGGAAACGGAATTTGGAGGAGCCGACATTAAATTAAAATGATAGATACAGCTCATATTGAATGTTAAAATTTTGTCGAGATTCTTCGATTCAATTATAGAACCTATGAAAATTAGTAAATACTATGCCTTAATAATTGTGATAAATAAAATCAATTATGATATAGGTATACTTAATCGGCTGGGAAATAAAATTCATTTCTTCTACACCCAGAGCACGAATTCGTTTGTGGCACACGAATAAATTACCAACCGAATCATTCGGTTGCCATGCCATAACTTTTTTCATTAATAGTTGCATCAAAGTCTTTTTTTGCGTTGCCATAACTGATTACTTGTTTATCACAATCGAACAATTGTTACATTAACAAACTTACTCATTTGATGTAACTCTATATCGGTCACCGCGACCAAATTAAAGTAGTTGATGTAGCCAAATCGAAGTTACTATGGCCGAAATTTATTGAGGAGATTTACATTATTGTTACGCCAACTAATTCATTAATTTGATTTAAAGCTATGCCAGTCACCACAATATAAATAAAAGCAGTTACTGTAACTAAAGCGAAGCTGTCATAACCGAATGTTTTTTACAATAAATTTTACAGTAGTTGTATTATTTGCATTAGCTTTCTGGACTACAATATTATGGTGGCTTCCATACCAGAAAGTGGATTAATTATTGCAACTACTGCAAAATATTTCATTAGAAATATTAGATTATGCTAACTTTTTAGGAATATAGTACATTTCATTACAAACACCATAAAATTATATTATGCTATCGAGATAAGTTTTTGGGTACAGAACACTTTTAAATACAGTAAGGTTAATGTAAGATAAGATTTGTTTAAATAATTATCAAATAAATTTAAATGATGTAGGTACCTAATTAGTGATAATAAATATAAATTATATATAGGTATATGAACTAAATAAATAAAAATAAATAGTACCTATAAGGTAAATAGTACCTATAATATAAGGTATTGTAATAGTGATATTAACTTACTTAGGAGGCCAAAATATAATTTACCTCCTCATCAATATCAACCATTTTTGTCGGTCAAGAGTGACTTCTCTCCAGTTGAAGATACGAAATTGTTTCATATCTGCCGATACAAAGTATCTCCGATACTCTTCTGACTCTTGCATTTTCGGATCTGGATTCAAAAATTCTCTTAGCTGGAGTATTGTGATGTAATGATTGGTTCGATATTTATGAAAAACTCATATGATGTTAATTATATTATAGTAACGGCAATGAATTTAATTTAAGTGACATTGTGGTTGGATACATACTGATGTAATTGACTGATATCAAACATAATACATAATAGGTACTATATTTTCATATAAGATTAACATTAATTCAATGAACAATGAATTCATTTTATTTTATTATTGTTATTTAGATTATTATAATAATATCATACCATATATAAACAATTATATTTCTATTTAAAATCTTTAAATTTTTATGTATTATTATTATAATAATATAATTAATACATTAAATGATATAATATAGCAAATATACACATATATATATATATTTTTTTTGTTTTAAATTTAATTCAATTACCAAAACTATTTTGAACAACCATGTACAAAATTTAAAATAAAACTTTTCTAATCGTTTTCCCTTATTAATTTGTATTTGTTTATTATTTTTGTTGTTTTAGGTTAGTTGTTTGGTATGCGCTCTTAATTTAATTTTTTAACTATAATGTGCATGTTGTTATTGTTGTTTTGTTGCTGATATATATAAATTTTTTATATGGAGAAGAAAATAAAAGGCGCCTCCCCCATTAAGAAAATGTTTGTGGTTAACCATAAAATAAAACCAATGTGTGCGGTCAAATATCATTTGAAATTCAATCATCTTTTTCAAAATGTTCTTTTTAAGGTAAATTTATATATAATATATGTACATATATGTAATAAAGTACATATTAATTTAGTTATATATATATTATTTGAATTGAATAGTTTTAATGTATAGTTAAAAGATCTAACAGTCTATCATTTGGATTTAATGATGATTATTTTATTCTTTACCATATCTACATACATATATATATATATGTGTGTGGATGTATCTACATAATTTTATATAATACGTAACATATGCATTATATGTTACTTTATTTTTATACATATAAGAATAGCATGAAAATGTTTGTTATGGAAATTCGGAAAAATAATACATATTTTATTATGTAAAAAAATTTATTGATGATCATATTGTACCTTATATGTAAATCTTCCATATTAGTAATAGTTTAACATTATATTCCGCGCTATGCCGGGATGGGTTTACAGGACAGTGATGATGATAACATTGTATAGGTACATTTTCTTTTGTTTATAATGAAAATATTTTTGCTATCCACTCAAATATCTAAATTTTCATTACTAATTATCTATAACTATAAATTTACAATGGTTTAGTTTATGTCCACTATCCAGTACCTATCGTAGCTATAATTTAATTAATGATTTTTTTAGCTCTTGATCATTTATCTTTTATAATTTTAATTTTAATTTTTATTCATTCCAAAATTTAACACTATTAAGTTAAATTTTGTCAAAACTACAATGATAACTATATTAAACAAAAATATCACTTTTGGCTAATTAAGCTTACGGCACTAAAAAGAAAAAAACAACAGATACCTATATGACAAAAGAAACTTCGAATTACATCTGAACAATCCTCGAAAGACTTGGCAAGTGGTTGAAAACATAATAACGGATGGCATAGGAAAAGATTGTGAACTTTTTAATGAAAACTGCTCAACACAAATTCAATGATCTTTTCTGTAATATTGGATATAAAATGGCAATAGGAATTAATAAAACATATTTTCCTAGGCAGAGAACAAACAAAAAATTTAAATTCGTATACATTACAAGGGAAGAGACGGAAAAACGAATATATGAGTTGTACACATCTAATAGATCCGGTGCAGACGAGATACCAACCGCAGTTATAAAATATTACTCTAATGAATTAGCTGAATCAATTATGAAATTAATTAATGCGTCTTTGCAACAAGTTATCATGCTAGACACTTTAAAAATAAATAATGTAATAGGTACCTATTTATAAGAAATCTGATGGTGATAAAAAGGACTTGAACAACTTTAGGCCAATTTCGATATCGTCAACTTTTGAAAAAATAATTGAAACTTATGTTTGTAATCAATTTTCCCAATATCTTAGAGATAATAAATTAATTTGCCACCTACAATTTGGTTTTACGAGATAATCGAATACAATGACTGCACTATTTGATGTAGTAAGCTACTTCATCTGGTAAGTTATATCCAGAGCGAAGTCGGTAAATTAAATAAGGTATGTCTTGTGTTTTTTGACTTAAGCAAAGCATTTGACTCTGTAGACAGGAAAATTTTGCTACGAACTCTGTTTGAATGTGAGGTCTCGTCAATTGAGTACGATTGGTTCAAAAACTATCTTAGTAAGAGAAAGCAATATTCAGAATGCGAATCGATTCGAAGCACAACAAGTAATATTGAATATGGAGCTATCCAAGGTAGCTCTTTGAGACCGGTACTATTTGGATGTTACATTAGCAGTTTTACAAAGATGAGACTAAGCGGAAAAGCTTTTTTGTATGCAGATGATTTAATTTTGGTTCAGAGTGAAGATAAGTTAGTAAAACTGGAACTAACAATAAATACGGACATGTCAACGATTAACAAGTGGATGTCTATTTATAAACTACCTGTCAACCCAAACAAAACAGAATATTATATTAATAAAAGCTAAAAATCCAAATATAAATATTATATACGACAACAAACAGTAACAAAGAGTTAAAAGCTACAAATATTTAGGTATTGTTATAGAGGAAGAAATGAACTGAACACACAGTAAACGAAGTTATGAGGAATACCAGAAGAATTGCAGGAATATTTAAAAAAATATCACACAGAATTCACCGTAACTTAAAAAATCAATATTCTACAGCCTATTTAACATTTTGCTAACTTACGGACTTAGAATTTGGGGTAACACTTACGAAAAAAATTTAAATTCTTTGGAAAGAATTCAAAACAAGGTAATAAGGAATCTTTTAGAACTCCGCATAAGAACAACCACTGAAGGTTTGCACAAGAAATTTAATATACTTAAAATTAAAGACAACCTGCAAGTATTACAAATGATGCATATACATAGAATACAAAAAAACTATTAATTCAAACACAAAAATTATCAACAATAGTGATATACATCAACACAAATAAAATAAAAATAAATGTCCTTACCTCAGTATAATACACATTACCTGCCATATTATGAAGGGTTATAATAATAATAATAATAATAATAATGTCCCAACGACCAATTACCCCTCCCGTGCCGCGCACGCGGGGAGTCACCATTCTCATTATTATTATCATTTAGCATATGACTAGGAGTGTCGTATACAAGGTCATCACAGTGCTTGGAAGAATAAAACTCTTCGTATTAAAAGCATAGAAAGATTCCAATAAATTAAGTTATTCAGTATGTAATACTGTGACGAGCATACTCACAATGGACTTTCATTAATTAAACTTTAATATTATATTTTAATTATATTCAAAAAGAATACAAGCACGTGATAACCCTTAATGAAGAATGTGTTAGTAAGGAGAGAATTGGGTCAGGAAATGCTTAAAACAAGCATGCAAAACAAAAAATAAACAAAAAAAAGGGGGAAATTAGTAAACACGATTAAGGAAATTAGTAATTAGTAATAAATTGATAGAATACTAAAAACAAACAAAAATAAAATCATAAAATGTAAAAACAATTAAAAATCTAGTAACTTTGATTTGCCTTCCAACATGTCAAGGCAAATCAAAGAACAAAAATCAATAAGCAATATGCTCACAAGTCAAAAGTTGAAGCAATTTAAAATCTCCAATCAAAAAAAAAATAAAAATTATATCATAGTTTTAGACTATCTTCCAACATGTCAAGATAGGCTAAATCAAAATTTCGCGATTTAAATTATGCCGAAGAAGCATTAGTCAATTTATTTAGTTATAAACTAAAGAAATTTAAAAAAAAAGAAAAAATAATAAAAATAAATACTTATATAAAAATACAACACATGCAAAACGCAATTAGTCAAAGACACAAAAATAAAAAGAATAATAATAAAAATTAACAAAAATTAACATAATTTATTCACACTTATGTATACATGTTAAAAGTATGAAGTACTACTGATTCAACGTGAACAACTACCTATACTACATGTATAACATAATGTTAGGGTCTACTACGTAATCTTGCTTTTCAAAATCTCGTTTTTTTTAAGTCTTGTTTTCACCGACTCAGATTTTAAAAAACAAGATTTAAAAAAAACTAGATTTTTAAAAACAATATTAAAAAAAAAAGAAGACAACATATCGCTATCGATATTATGTTATCGTATATTTTTTCCCTTACTGTAAAATAATTTTGCCGGGTAAAATAAATTTTCAGCCAATTTTCTTTCGGCATACCAACAGCTAAAAAATATCAAGTATGTGTATTTACTCAAGTCTAGACTCAATATAAACAAAGTCTTCTAAGCTTAATAAAATTCAATTTTGTATTTATTTTGTGTGCGAGAGATTGTACAATTCTTATACTACAATTCGTATCTGTAAAAAAGAGAATCTATTGAATAAAATCTGTGAAAATTTAACTTTTTGTAACCTAGTCTTGTAAATTAATTTTATGATTTATAACTGTTTGTTACTATTTTCTTGTTACTATTATTACGTTTATATTTCAGATATATAATTATGCAACGCTATGGTATAAACACAATAATAAATTTATTTGCCGCTATACCGTATAGATTCTGGAAGAACTCCAGAGTGCTATATATAATATTTTACATTTATTTATTTTTAAATTTAAGTAAATACGTTATTATATTTAATATGTAAATTAAAAAAAGTATACGGTACAAATATATACACCATTTCACAACAGATTTTCATTATTGTTTAAATGATAGACATTTAAAATGAGGGAAATTTTTTAAAATTCTTTTAATTTTCTATTAGAAATTTTATTTTAAAATTTTACTATCGTAAGTAAATATAACATACAAAAATTTTAATTTATCAAATTAAACAATTACCCATCGCCAGAATTAAATTAAATTTTTTTTTTTTAAATAAATTATTTCGTATTTCGTATGGTTGTTGTCTAAGATAAATCAATAAAGAATTAAAATATAATACGAAGTAGAAATTGAAATAATGGAAAACAATTCATAATGAAATTTTAATAATATTCTTTTCCTCAAACTTCCCCGAATTTCGAAGAGCGCGCGAATACTGGTCATATTATTTTAATTGCTTAATATTTTCAAAATTTTAATTGTTTAGAAAATTGGAAAAATAACCTTTTATCTAAATCAAAACAAAACGAAAGAATTAAAAAAAACTACTAAATATGTATAACATAATAAGTATAAGTAATACTTATATTTTCTTGATATCCTTTTTATGTTCTTCATATCATCATTATCAAATACTACTTGAATATCGAACTTTTTTTTTTTAAAGAATATAAAAAATATTCATTTTAGAAATTTTTGCTTTTATACCGAAATTAGGATTAACAACATGTACTCGTATATAACCATTAGATCAATGTTAGCTGATTAAATCTATTATTGTATAATCTATATATTGCTCTATTGATGGTTAATCAAATTTCATTTTATATATATAACTCGTATGACAATATATTACATATATATCGTCTGACAATTATTACATACATATATATATGTCAATGCCGTTGCGTGATATTTTCGATTGAGGAAGCATTTCCAGTTTATGTTTTATAGACGAAAACTTTGTTGTTCGGAAGTTACTACTCCAGTGTTGTATCTGGAAAAAGAAATTAGAGTTTAATTGTGCCTTTTTGGTGATATACGACTCGAGTGACATATTTGTTTTTGTTAGTTACTATAGTGGACCATTCTCCCCAGGAGAAACTACTGAAGACACCACGTAATAATTAATATCAAACGGTTACCAGGTATACCTTCGAAAAGATGGTATGAATGCTGGACGTCGTTCTCAAAAAATTGCCGATTAGATATGTATATATTGAGCAAATTGTCATTAAAAGCCTAATTTGATAAATAAATACTAGAAAAACATTGTAGTAATTAATTAAGCATGAAAAGGTAATTCTATCTAAGCTACTGTCAAGAACTTGAAAAAAATAAAAAGAAGAAGAAGATTCTTCCAAGGAACACCAGTACTATAGTGCTACTCAGTTTCAGATAGACATTATTTTGCATTTGTTTATTAAAACATTTTTAACTTCAGTTCAATTTTATTCGATTAGAATTTCTTAAAATTATTTTTCAAATTAAATAACTGAGAATAGATTAATATAAAAATTAATTTTGATGACTTTCATTTGTGCAAGCACAGAATCAAGCAGTCAATCTATCGGACCACATCTGATAAATGGTATAACATATATATAATATTATATCTATAATGCATTTATTTAAAACTAGAAGCCCCAAAATTTTCTCACTAATTTCAACTGATTATACTGACATTTGAAAACAATATTTATATATATATTTATAAGCAAGAGTGTTTGGCTGTGTATGTTTGTATGTATGTTTGTAGGCTTATTCCAGAACTCCTCCCAAACACATTAAGCTATTCCAAGAAAACACTGTGTCTCCTGGAATCGAGCACAGGCTATGTTGAATACCAAAATTTTGACTGGTTCGGGTTTGCCCATTAAAAATATTTAAAAAATCAAAGGTGTTACAAAGCTGAAAATTTGTACACAGGTACTCTCTCAAAAATAAACAAATATGCTTGCCTTTAATGCTATATGTATATAATATAAATGTCAGTAGGAAGATCAAAAATAGTAAATACTTATCGTCAATACTATGTGGATAATATAATATACACATACAAATAGGATGAAAAAATCAGTAAATATTCGTACTTACTGTTAATACTATGATTGTAATATACATGACAAAAGGATGACCAAAAATAGCATGTATTCGTACTTATCGTTATTACTATATGGATAATGTGCATGTCAGTAGGGTGAGTAAAACCAGTAAAAACTTTGATCGATATCAATATTTGAAATTGAAGGAATATACTTAATGGCAAATAAAGTATATATAGATATTTGTGATATTTTGTATAATTCTATTATATTATTATTGTATATTTTTCTGTGTTTATTTGTATTTTATAGATCTATTTAAATATAGTGCCTACTTTATATATATTATTATTTTATATTATATATTATACAACATTCATAGATTTAAATATTTAGTACAGATATTGTATATCCAGATATAATTTACTGTGCTATTATTTATCAGTCATATACCTTTGACGATGTCGATTATACACGTTATTATGCTTTATCTTTCGATTTTAGGTTTGCTTGACCAATATTTTAGTTTTGTTTGGTGAATTTATTTTAATATGTTAAGTTTATTCTTCCGAGCAGAAATGAAAATATTCTAAAATTCTTCGGTACAATTTATTGTGAAATTAAAAAAAAAAAAATTGTTTTTCTAAATATCTCGAATTATAAATTTGATAAATTTGATTTCTCTTTGAAAATATTATATTTATATATTTTTATTATACAGCAAACTTAATTTTATAATAATTTTCCCTAAAATTATATTTATATACATATATTTGTGTAATTGTTACTATTTTACGTTAATCTTTCAAAATATTCATTTTACTTAAAAAATTAAAATGATAAAAAGTTTATTATTACCATCTGTTTGTATTTTAGATTAAAATAAAATAAATAAAATTATGCTTAAAGCAATTTTGCCAAAAAAATTTACATATACAAAATTTCATATGTAAACAAAAATGTTCAAAAACATTATAGGTATATTGTATTCTTTTGATATATATATATATATATATATATATATATATATTTTTGTTTACATATGAAATTTAATATACGATTGGAAATTTTTTTGTAAAATTGCTTTATATATATATAAACATTTTCTGTATACAAATTATATTTAATAAAATTATAAAACGTAAAGCTGACAAAAACACAAAGTCTGTAAAAACAAAGAAAAAAAAAATGTTGAGAAGTGTCCTCTGGTTATAATATTCTAACATAATTTATACCCACATAGAAAAACAATAATACAAAAAAAGGATACACAAAAGTAAATATGTGTTAAAAATGACAACGTTATACGAATCGCATTCAACTGGAAAATATATTTACATTTGGGTGTAAATGTCTATAAATAATTATATAAAATATATATATACATATATAGATATAGTAACATATAACTAAACAGGGTGTTTCTTAAAAACGCATTATTATTCACATCAATAACTATACTCTATATAAGTGTATAGTGTTCAAGGTCTAAGTCCAATAATATTTTTTGGTTTTACTTTGAAAAAATTCGCATTTAAAAGTTATTTTTTATTGTGATCAAATTTAGGTGCCTATTATGTATTTCGATAACGATTACGATTTAATCGAATGAAATGTCAAAATGCAAAATTACCATTATGTATTTCGATATCGTTCAGAAATTGTCGACGAAGTCGTTAAAATTTATCGATGTAAAATTTTACCACGAAAGAGACATCGAAAGAGCGATTTTGTACAAATTATTTTAATTTTAAAATAAACGGATAAAAAAATAAAGTGACGCTTGGTGAAATTTGTGATTGTGATATTTTTTGTGAATAAAAATAAATTTAAAAGTTAAAATGTAAGTATTTTAATTACTTTATTATTGATAATTATTTTATATTTCAAGAAATTTTTATAGGGATAAAAGGCAAGTTACGAATAAGTGGCAATATAAAAAATTAGTTGAAATAATGAGAAGTCATACTAATTTTGTAAAAGGAACTTATGAAAAAGAAGAATTAAAGCGAAAATGGGAAGACTATACAAAAGATCTGAATGGTTTAGGTCCTCCAACAAAAACTTCAGAAAAGTGGCAAAAGGTAAGGAATTTTACTAAACAAATAAAAAAACAAAATAAATAAATTCAACAAAAATTTTTTTGTAGGTATGGACGGATTTAAAATTCAACATAAAGAAAAAAATAATGCACAACAAAAAAGAATTTAAAGCGACTGGTGGAGGACCCAGTTCTCTGAAATTTTTAACACCTATTGAAAATGATGTATTGGACACATTAAATTTAAACGTAAACTTAAATCCACCGGAAAGGGATTATAGATTGCCAGATGATCATCCAGAGAGCTTTCGAGAAGAATTTCTGTTTCCTACAACGCCGAAAAGAAACATTCCGGTAATAAATGAAATACCCCAAATAATAAGCCCTATTAACAGAAGAAAATATCTCGGCTACTTCTATAAATCATATGCTTGTGCCAGACTTAACTATAAATACAGGCCAAACACCGATATTAAGAAAAAAAAATATATCAAGAGATCACCAAAAATCTTCAAAAATAACTCTATTACAAAATCAAATAAATGCACAAGAAGAAAACTTCAAAGAACTAATAGAAGTTAGTAATAAGATTGTGAAACGCGTTGATGAATTCTACGAAATTAAAAACAAATCTTATTATTTAAAAAAGGACATATTAAAACTTGAAAAACAAAAATTCGAATACCATAAAAAATGTATGGAGGAAAAAAGAAACGATCAGATTTTAAAGCTGAAACTGAAGAGAGATATACTGGAGTTGGAAAAAGGAAAAAAATTAAATTTTTGATATAGTTTTATGTTTTTTAGCCAAGAAGGCAATTCAATATTTTGTTTTCGTTTTATATTTTATTTTATTTTCTAACCATAAGTTTTTCAGCCAAGAAGGCAATATTTTGTTTTAGTTTAATGTTTTAGTTTTAATTTAAAGCCATCAAGGCATTGTGATGTAACTAACATTTTCTAATTTTAAGTTCAAAAGCCAACAAAGCATTGTAACGTAATCAATATTTTTTGTATTGGTTACATTAGATGTATATGTACCTAAAAATTTTTAATAAAAGACTGAAACATTAACTCCAAATTTTTTCATTTAAAAATATATTACATTAATTGCAACTTATTATAAAAACAATAAATTCCAATTATTTAAGGGTAGTTTACAAAATAATAAAATATAAATTTAGAAAATTCAAGTTTACAAATAATAAAACAAATTTAAAATTATCAATGGTCCATGAATCGTCCTCTTCTAAACTATGTACCTCATTTGTCCATGAATCGTCCTCCTCAAAATTATGTAGCTCATTTTCCCAGTCAATTTTGTATTTCATACTCTAAAAATTAAAAGTGTAAAATAAACTGAATTTTGTTTTTTAAATATATTTAAGATTAGTTGTTATAGAAAAATAAAACAAATTTCAAAAATTTCATGGAAACATTGAGCGTAAGATACGTTGTCTTGCAATGCTCCCATTTTGGTAATGTGGATTATCATTTCTAGAACTTTCGTTTTCGTTAATAGATGAATCGTCCTCTTCAAAACTACGAAGCTCTTCATCGAAATTAACTTTGTATTTCATACAAATGTTGTGTAAAGCAACACAGATGTTTATTATTCGTGTTGCTTTATCAGGACTATAATGCAGTTCTCTAGCTCCAATTAAGCACCTAAATCTATTTTTTAATACACCGATTGTTCTTTCAATTATAATCCTGGCTTGAGAATGATTTTTATTGAAGCGAGCTTCTTGAGAATTTTGTTCCACATTTCGAATTAAATAAGGAGCCAGTGTTATTAAATAAGGAGCCAGAGGGTAGCCTGCGTCACCTGAAAGTTAAAATAAAAATTAGAAAATAGATAAAATTATAATTACAATAAAAATCGACCTAGAAGCCATGTATTTCTTTCCCCATCTAGATAATTTTTTTCTAGTAAATCCTTTAAATTAGACATGTTCCATATTAAGGAATCATGCGTGGCACCGGGATATCTTGCGCTCACAAAACGGATTACTTGATTATGATCACAAATCTAAAAAAAACAACTATTACAATAACGTAAACAACTAAAATAATATACAAACTTACCAGCACTGCATTAATACTGAAAAATCCCTTTCTGTTATAATACAAATGTTGTACGTTTTGATTTGGTGACCTAATTTTAATATGAGTACCATCTACTGCTCCAATTATTCCAGGAATTCCACTTTTATCATAAAAATTACGTTTTGCCCGACTTTTTTCTTCTGGAGTGTAATGGAATTTGATCCATTTTGGACATAAGTCAACAGCAAAAACATTTAAAACTTCCTTCAGCACAACAGAAAAAGTTGGTTGTGCTAGACCGACATGAAAATCGTTTCCAACGCTTCCTTGGTATGAACCATGGGCACAGAATCTCAACACGTTAGCCAATTTAATAATGTTTGGGATTGATGTATTCCTTATTTGCTGCTTTAATTTTTGCCCTAGTTCTTCAAATAAATCCGTAAAAGCAATCTTACTCAATCGAAAATTTTGGATAAAACTAGAATAAAATTTTAGTAATTTAAAATATTTTATACCAAATTATATATACATACCTATATTCTTCCAAATCCAGTGGATTAGAATAATCACGAATATATCTCCGCTTGTTTTTTAGTTCTGCAATTCGATTTTGATTTTGCTCTTCATCACTATCAGAACTTGTAAAATATAGCTCTGCCGAAATCATTTTCTCTATTAACTTTAATTTTTTTTCACTTCTCACTTATTTATTTTTAAAAAATATTGTTTGGCGTTCTTTTTTTAACAAAATAATTTGAATTTGAAATTTAAATAATCAAACAATATTATTTTCATCGAAAATATCAATTTAACACTGGCAGCACTTTTACGCACTTTCGATAACATTTTCATCGAAATACATAATGACGTTCAGAATTTCAATCGAATAATTCTTACGATAACGATGAACGATTCGATCAAAATCGATCGAAATACATAATAGGCACCTTAATTCAATAAATAGTTAAAATTAAAGAAAATTCCTACATTCGGACAACAAATTAACTCAAGTATAGTGTTTTCACTTGGAAAACTCTTTACGTTGGAAAAAGAACTATAGAATAAAGGATCTGGGAACACTTGATTGGTATGCTCAATACTGCAATGGTACTCAGAAAACTTGCTTTCATCATTTCGAAACCACTCCGAAACTTATTTCACTTGTCGTTTTCGACTGGTCAATATCCTATAGTCAAAGGAACTTTGAGCAGATTAACCCAATTCCTGAAAAAAATAAATGTTGTTAAGAATAACCCTGTATTTATTTAGATATATATATATAATATGTATAAAATAAAAGAAAGAGGACTTATTCAATGTCATGTAATTGTGCGTAAACTAAAAGTTCAATTTTAATGAATCAATAAATTTTAAATTATTTGAAATTTAAGGGTTTGATATAAATTCAATTGTTCGCTGGGTCGAAATACATAAGTATGCACCTACAATATTTAGTTAGTTATAGTTTCGTTTTTAAAATCCATACAGTTTTGGTTTATTTTAATAATCCCATTTAATTATTAATTTTAATTATTAATAAATATTTAAAAATTATCATAATGATATTTTTTTTTATAATAGGGAGTTCTATGTAGACTAGACCTATACTCTCTTGTATATATATATATATCTCTTGTACCTCTTCGTTTGTTATGTTACTATTGCAGGTTTATGTCCTTGATAAACACTATTATTGCTTTCATATCATATAGTATTGATGCTCTTTTTTTCTCTTTATCTTGTTGTAAAATAGATTTAATTTAAAATTTAATTAAGTTAAAATTAACATGCATGTTGCAGATCTTAGTGTAAAGGCCCGATCTTATAATTAAAAAAATTAGAGTGTCAGTTTAGAGTTAATTTACAAATAAAACCAACAGAACTGTTGTAATTTAAGAAATTAAATTTATAAAAAAAAAGAAAACAACAAATGAATAAATAGTATGTATACATTTATAGTATCTGTGTTCTACCTGATGTGTATATACCTCCATTAGTAAGATTACAGAATATAATATAGTAGAATTTATGTAATTGCATACATATTAATATGAAATTTTTAATGAATTTAAAGAATTAAAAACACAATAGGTTCCACCAAGATACTGATTAGACAGCTACAAAGAAAAAATTCGTGCCGTATATTTAAATATAAACGAACACAATAAGGACACATTATTGCAAGATACATCAGCTACCTATATCAAATTAATTTATTTTTAGTTACGTATTTATTTATTTATTTATTCAGGCCGATTTCTGGTGATTTTCCCTTTGAGAATGTGAGCCTATATTTAACATAAAAAAAAAAAAAAAAATTTATTAAAAATTCATTATGTATTTTTGTATATTTATTTTTTTGTGCTCGAGTTCTCTGATTGGAATTTAGAAATTATTTTTTAACTATTATTAACAAAATAATGTCTTTTGATGAGAAATTTAAAAAATATTTCAGATATACATCCTCTATGCATATATTAAATAGTAATGTGTAAATATATTTATAATTGAAAATTGTTTGAAATATTTTTGTATCTTCTATCTTGTAATGTAATCTTTGACTACTGAATTTTGTATCGTGTGGCTGCTGTCTATTTTTGTAACAGTATCTTGTAGCTCGCCGGTCTAGAATTAGCATTATAAATGAAACAATTTATTTTATTTATTTATTTTCTTAAAAAAATCAATGTTTTACATATTTTTTTATTACCTACATAATAAATAAGTTAAATTGAAAAACTTAAAACTAAAACTCACTTTATTTAATATCCTAAAAATAGTTTAACATTTTAATACGTATTCAAACATATATTATATAATGCTAATGCTAGACCGGCGAATATTACGCCGGGAATAGCTAGTAATTTACAATATTGTTTGATCTATCTATAACTATTTTTTTATATTTTTTATTTAGGTATTTATTTATTTATAGAACAGTGGAACAGAATCCGCAGGCCTACTTCAGGTTTATATTGTTTTTGGTTTATTTGGAAAGCACTTTTCACTGTATGTATTAAAATTTTATTTTTACAACCGGTAGGTAGGTGTTATAATACGTACGGTATCATAAATTATTAAAATTGTAATTATTATTGTTATTGTTATTTGAATAATAATAATAAACTTAATAAAAAAATGAATAAAATTATAATTTACATTATTTATAATATACTTAATATGTATAATATAATAAATAATAATTTTATTTGTTTTTCATAGAATCAAATTGAAAATTTTTACCGGTAATAGTTTTGAAGAAAACTTTACCAACAATATCCCAGCAACATTCATTATATACTTTTGTGTTTTATCTTATAGTAGTTCTAGATACTCAACATCCACCACTAGATTTATTTTCTACTTTTTAGGGGGCTAGTTTGGTTTTGATAAAAGTATATTTTAAAAATTTTTATTTTTACATTATTATTTTATTTATTGATTATTATGAATTAACGAATATAAACAAAAAGGAAACCAAAAAAAATTTGTTTTTTGTTATTATGATTTTGATTAATGATTATCAATGCCTCTATATTTAAAAAGCCCCGAAACTAATTTTTACTTCGTTGAAAAAAGATTTTATTTGTATGGAAAAACGAAGATTTACAAAGATGTGCCACACAAATAAAAGCTTTTTTTACGAAGCAAAAATTAGTTTCGAGGTTTTTAAATATAATAGTGGTGTTGTGATTATGAATATAAAAAAAAGAACAAAACAAAATTTTGCTCTGATGCGTAGCTCTATTAAGTATAAAATTTTGTAATGATGCCAAAATAAAAATACAGATCATAAGAACTGAGAAATAATTGGATTAGAATAGAATTATCATAGAAAAAACATTGACAGTTACCTCTGTGTAATTGCAAAAATTAAATTTGATTAAAATTGAGTCGTACCAATAGTCGGCAGTAAAATAAATATATTTTAATAAAGAGCAGGAACTCTGAATTAAGATTATAATTTTGATTATCTTTCGTTAAAATGGCGTTACAACTTTCGCATTTTATTTTATTTAAAATTTTACAAAATATGTATCCACCATAGTATTTCATGAAATTCTCTTCAATTATATTATTTAAAATATC
This sequence comes from Argyra leucocephala, assembly GCA_963942445.1. NCBI lineage: Eukaryota > Metazoa > Arthropoda > Insecta > Diptera > Dolichopodidae > Argyra > Argyra leucocephala. The sequence goes on from OZ012682.1 coordinate 50,253,244, forward strand.
TACAGGTACAGGTATGTCATAATTGAGATCTTCATCATCAAACATAATAATGGATTCCTGTATTGAATCATTTTTGTCTTAACTGATTAAATCTGCTATAGATAGAGATCAGCTAAAAGTAAATCAGTCCAGTCTTCTTCACAATTAGCTGAATCTGAATGATCATTTAAAAGTTTCATTGTTAAAATTTAAATATTACTGTTAAATGATACTGTTAAATTGATACAAAGAGGGATTCACTTTATTTTAAATTCTCGATATGACCAATGAGAATACATTTTCAATTGGGTCTTGATTAAATCTTGAAACTAAAATAAAAAATAAGTTGTCCTTTCCCATCACCTTCCCCTTTGCCATCAGGAGTTAATTTATGTATTGCGAAAGAACTTCATCAAATGTGGATAATCAAAACCATTTCGGTTTTTGGGCTGTAGAAAAAATAGATATAAAAAAAAATAAAAAATTACAAATAATTATCGCTTAAATATTTTTAATGAACATAAAAATATGTTTTATTCATAATAATGTTTGAAATATACCTAATTTCAAAAAAAAAATACAATAAATTTATTTAATCTAATTTATAGATTTTTCAAAAATTCACAAATTAAAAAAATTTCAAATAGCAAATCAAAAGTACTTTTTAGAACTACAAAAAATTATTTAAACAGTAATTACAAAACAAACTAAATAAATTAATAAAAAATGAAAAAAAAAATAAATAAAAACAATACCTAGGTACCTACATCTACATGCATAAACTAGAAGCAAAAAAAAACATAAAGAAATCCTGATAAATTTAAATTAAAATATTTTGAATAATTACGCATTTCTATAAGACCAAGAATCAAAATAAATAATGATATAAATGAAAATGTAAAAAAGAAACATTTCTTCAACGTCAACCACACACACACAATAAAAATGAAGAAACTTTATTTATTCTTTAAATCATTCTTCTGACTCTCTTCTGAATACATATCTTCTTTTTATTCTTTATATTCTTTGCCAATACATATGAAAGTAAACCCAAAATATTTTAATGTTAATGTTTGGTTAATGCCTAATTCATATTCATACTTATCATATTCATATCATAATTCATAATCATACATAACTAGACTTAGACCAGCTTTGACTCTTTTGTAATAAAACAATACATGCATTAAAAACAAACAATGAAAAAAGAACAAAAATATAGCATAAGCAAAATTGAATTGGAGGTTTGGATTGGACCTCTTCAGAAAGAGAACAAGAAAAATGTAAAAATATCTCTCAATAAAGTAAAAATTACTTTTCAATCAGCACAGTACCCTTGTTGTTGCCCGAATTTACCTTAGTTGAAAATTTTAAAAATTATTCAGATGATACTTCTTACTTTATATGTTCTTTGATACCACATACCACACCCACATTCAAAACACATTAAAATAGCCATAGATACGTTTTTTGTGTTTTTTTTATTATCATAATAGCCCTAACTATAATAGTCATATGTGGTCATATGATACTTCGTCAAATGGCTGATATGATTCGATATGATTTAACAAAATCATAACCAATAATAACCTTAACTTTAATGGTCATACCTAATCATACCAAAACGTCAAAACCAAAATTTAAAAGAAGTGAAATAAAAATATAAATTCTATAAATAAATGTTTTTCTATTTTTATTATGAGTTTTGAATAAAGGTCTTAGTTAAAAGGAAAAAAAATTCGCCATTTTCCATTTTGCTTACAATTTTTTTTTATTTATTTACATTGCTGTCAAAATTGCTTATAATTACTTATGATTTGTACGTTTCTTCTCGTATGCTTATGACTCAACGAATGATTTTGAATATACAACGAATGATGGTTATGACTACTATAGTTGGTTAAATGGAATTTCATGTTGTCGTACAATATCATATGACATCATATGACGCCTTATGACTATTATAGTTAGGGGTAAAGCTAATAATTATTCTTTTTCTCTTATTCTTCAGTTTTTATTGTTTTGAAAAATAAATTTTAATTTTTTCATTTCGATACCGCTAGGGTCTCTGATGTAGGTAAGGGTAGTCTGTTATTTTTCTTCTTAAATTTTTTTTTTTTATTTTTATGTGTACTAAATTTGTGGTGTATTGAATTAGAACTTGATAATGTCATAACATATTTTGTTTTTCTTGTTCTTAGCAGATCGTAAATTTCGGTTTATGATTCTCCATGTACAATATTATATTTACTCAATGCTACTGCGCATTTGAATTTATACTTTTGAATTATTTGTTAATAAAATAAATAAATTTCAATTCTTGGAATTTGTGAACATGGTCTGAGTGAGGTAAAAAATATATTTTCTAAATTTACTATTTGTTTTACCGGTAAGTTTTTTTGCTGTAATATCGTAATATTTTAACAAAGCTATTTTTATAAATCGATATAATAATAATAATCTGATAATTCGGTTTTTGTCTTTGCTACTTTGTTTTTTTGTTTTTTTAAATTAATTCATATAATCAGATATAGTCAGTGCTATTGCTCAATAGGTGAATTGCTTTTAGTTTAATTTTAATTTGTTTTTGGTTTTATTTCGTTTTATCGTTTTGTGGTTTATGTCTTTAAATAAAATTTTTCACACTATCGTAATTCGTAATAGTTCTAATAAAGTTGTCTAATCTAGTTGAAAAAAGCTTTGTGTTGTAAAAGCTTTGTGAAAAGTTTAACAGACGTTTAAGCGTATTAATATATAAGAAGATAATATAATATATAAATATATATATAATATTTGTGATAAAATGGGTTTGATCCCCCATTTAATCGACAACATTAATATAATAGATAATCAATAAAAAAATAAAATAAAATGATATTTAAATCTTAAATTTTATTTTAATCTATGAGTAAATATAGAATAAAATAATTTCTTTATTAATGACAAAAGTTCATATCGTTCTTTCGTAGTGTACAAATCTTTCTTTTACGTCGGTTTGAATTAAGTTCATTTGATTTCTTTTTGTGAATCTAATAATAAAGTTCATTGAACTTTGATTCCTAGCTGTGGCAAAAGTTTAGTTAAAAATTTGTTTAACATTTTTCAACTAATAACACAATTATTATAACAATAATAATATTTTAAAGTAAAGCTTTGTCACTTGATTATAATAATAACATTTTAAATATTACTTGATTTTTAACATTTTTGTTATCTTTAAATAAAATAGAAATAACATTTTAAGATACTTTTAAATATAAGAACATTTTAAATATTACTTGTTGTAATAGTTTTCGCGCAGTAAATATTGAACTCAAATAATAATATAAATTATACATAATATAAAAAATAACTTTAACTTCATTTTTAATAAAAATCGTATATACCATAACAATTAATAATGTCTAATAAATGCGCCTCGTTTTCATGTGCAAATTTGGAGCTTAAGTCTGAAATAATACAATGCAATGGCTGTTGCCAAAAACGCTTCCACGGGGTTGTGTTGGAAAGGAACTGGCAGAACTCGAGATTGGTAGACTATTTTGTTTGTGAAAATTGCCTTAAACTCTATAAAATCCTGCAAGATCTCAAATCGGATCAATTAAAGGATTTTGAAATGTTAAGGGACCAACAAAATAATTTTATAGAAAAAGCCTCAAAAGTAATTGATCGGAACACGGAAATATTTTCTATTTTTTGTCAACGAATAGATGATGGAGATCTTACTAATAATAAGACAAACGTATTAGCTGATCAATTGATCGATAAAATTCAACTTCATATAAACAGTGCTATGGAGAAATTTCAAAAATCGATGAAACATAACATTAAGGTACTAATCGATCTTTGGAGTATAATGTCAGCGATCTAAAAAATAGCCTAAACGACAACATAAATACATTCAACAGCATTTCACTAGCTATTGAATCTATAAAAATGTCTGTTAACCAACTTAATGTTAATAAGACGGATTATTTTGAAAGTAATGAGCCAGAGATAGATGATCAAATTGTTTATCAACTGAAAACATTTCTTCATTCAGAGTTTATAAATATATCAGATCGTGCGGATAATATAAGTTTAAACCTAGAAAATAAAATGAACAAAATTTTTGTGCCACAGGGAAAAACGCTATTTGATAAGATAAGTGTTGTGGATGCAATTATTGCAAATAATCAACCAGAAATGCATCGAAACTCGAATCAAACTGAGAGATTATTAACTGGAAAATATATTGCTTCCACTTCAAAAGTAAAAGTAAATTTACCGTTAAATAAAAAAAGAAATGCTAAAAGTGAACAAAAAAATGTAAAAATCAAAAATTTAACTGAAACAGATGCAGTATTAAGAGGTACTATCTTGTCAAATGATACATATACTGCAATTGGAGGAAACACTATGGCGATAAATGTATCACATATAGAAAATCAAAATTCTAATGTTTCTCTTATAAGAAACAAAAATGATAAGGGTTAAAAAAAAAAGAAACCCATGCTAAATAAATCTGTCATTACGGGTACAGGAGATAAAATAGGTGATATTGAAGTTATTTGCACTAAAATTTTTTTACATATATCGTTTTGCACCTGATACATCTGAAAATGTAATAGCACAACTAATCGCTGATAAACTTAAGATTAGCGGAAACGATCTGTTTGTCCATAAGTTATTAAAAAAAGATTGTGATATTTCTACACTCAGATATGTAGATTTCAAAGTTGGTATTCCTGAAAACTTTCTACATGTTGCTTTATTTCCAAAAAATTGACCGTGTGGAGTTCACGGTCGATTGTTCAAGCTAATTTCAAAAAACGACCAAAAAACGACAATGACCAACTAATGGTCGAAAGTGAAGCGATAAATCAAATAGAAGCATTACATAAAAGAAACAGTTCATATGATCTTCAAATATACTACCAAAATGTAGGTGGTATGCATTCAAAAATTCCTGAGTTTTATCTTGCTGTATCCCAGTACAACTACGATATAATAGTTCTTACTGAAACTTGGTTACACAAAGATATTATGTCTTCTGAACTTTTTCCAAATAACTATTCGGTCTACAGATATGATAGGTGCCCTATAACAACTGGTTTTAACAGTGGAGGTGGTGTATTGTTGGCAGTTAAATCCACGTTTATCTCCGCTAAAATTAACCTAACTGTTAACGATCCTATTATTGAACAGCTTGCTGTAAAAATCATATTTGGTGAAGACGAAACAACCCAAACTTTAATTCTGGCTGTTAGTTACATACCGCCTAACAGTCCATCGGATGTTTACTTTAAACATGTTAATAACATAGATGAAATTTCTATTTAGAATGATCAAAGCCATTTGTGTATCTTAGGAGACTTTAATCTGCCAGATATCAGTTGGAAATGGATGGAAGACGAAAATCTTATGGTTCCGTTTAATTTATCCTCAACGTCAGCTCATATCGTCATTGAACAACTTTTAAGTTTAGATTTGGTTCAAATAAATAAATATCAAAACTTTATGTGTAGACTATTAGATTTAGTATTTTTGAGTAACGATTTATTATTTTATATTTATGAAAATAATTGTCCAATTTTAAGTAGCGATATGCATCACATTGCACTAGAAATTGAAATTAAAATTGTAAACTTTTGCAAGAATATAATTTCTAACAACTTTCAATATGATTACAATAATGCTAATTACAATTCATTAAATATATTTTTGGAAAGTGTAAACTGGGACATCATCTTGGAACCGGTTGGCCTACTCAATAAATATAATGCCTTTATTAATGTGATAAACAATTCGATAGAAATGTTTGTTCCGAAAAAAAAACTGTATTGTCAAATCATCCTCAATGGTTCAACCGTAATTTGTTAAGACCAAAAAATGCTAGATATAAAGCTCATAAAATATACATTTTGAAAGATTACGAAGGGAATTTGAGTTTTTAAATCGCTTCCTTTATCGTAATTGGTGCTTGGAGTGTAAAGTAAGAAATAATAGCAATAGTTTTTGGTCAGTAATAAACAAAAAGAGGAATATAAGTGGTTTTCCTCGACACATGGAATTCGAAAATAAAATTTCAAGTCATCTGTCTACAAGTTGCTCTCTTTTTGCCGATTTTTTAGGTCAAATTTTGTTACACCTCAACAAGCCGATGTAAGGAGTAGTTTTGATAATGTTACTCCAATTGTTGACTTAGGTAACATAATGCTTGAGAAAGACTAAATTTTAGTAGCTCTTAGTAAACTTGATGGGAACAAAAGTAGTGTCCCCGATGGCATACCACCTATTTTAGGGAAAAATTGTCCTGCTTTAGCTGTTCCGTTAACAATAATATTTAACTACTCTCTCAACAGTGGTGATTTTCTCGACTGCTGGAAATTATCCAGCCCAAATCCAGCCCAATAAATAATATAAAAAATTATAGACCGACATCTAAACTATCTTGTTTTCCAAAAATATTTGAAGCATTGATTAATGACAGATTAAAAATTCTAATTAAAAATAAAATTCCGAATAATCAACACGGTTTTACTACAAAAAGATCTACCACTACAAATCTTGCTTCTTTTGTAAACTATTCGTTAAATCTTATGGAACTAGGCAATAAGGTGGATGTAGTGTATACTGATTTTGTAAAAGCATTTGATAGATTAGACCACTCACTTATGATTTCAAAACTGGAGAGGTTAGGATTTCATTCTAATATTCTTTGTTTGTTTGAATCATATCTAAGAAACAGAGTGCAATATGTAAAGATCAGCAATTTTTCCTCATACAATTTTCCTGTAGAATTGGGAGTACCCCAGAGATCTCATTTGGGACCAACGCTATTCATTCTTTTTATAAGTGATATATTACTAAACTTTGCTCATATCTCATTTTTTGCAGATGATGCTAAAATTTTCTCAAAAATATCATCTTTACATGACTTTACAGCAATGCAAGATGACTTGAATACATTTTATGACTGGTGTCTTATTAGTGGCTTAGACCTAAACTATAGCAAGTGTACCTTGAAGTCGTATTTTAGAAAATTATCACCCATAACATTTGACTATTCTATAAATTGCAACACTTTAAACAGATCAAATAATATAAAATATATAAAAGGGGTTTATTTCGATCAAAAATTTTCGTTCAAAGATCATGTGGATTACGTAATCGCAAGGGCTAATAAAATGCTGGGTTTTATTAAACGAAACTCTATCGATTTTAGAGATCCATATACGCTTAAAGCGTTATATGTATCTCTGGTAAGACCAATTTTAGAATACGGTGTAATTATTTGGAATCCTTATTACAATATCCACGTATTAAGAATTGAAAAAATTCAAAAAAATTTTACTCGTTTCGCCCTGAAAAGATTTCAACTCACAACAGGAAGACCCTCATATGATGCAAGATGTAAGTTGTTAGGTTTAACAAAGTTGTCTAATAGAAGATCTGTTTTCTGTGTTATGTTTGCTCGCGATATTTTGACATCGCATATTGATTCATCAAATTTATTAAAGAGTTTCGGTTTAGCTATACCACCGAGACTACTTAGATCGCAGAACTTATTAAATACTCAATTTCATAGAACTAATTATAATAGAAATGAACCAAAATGAACCAGTAGAAATGTTTCAAGGTGTTCCGCTATGCTTAATGAGTTTTTAGTTGTAAATAATAAGATTGATGTTTTTTTATTAAATAGAACTCAATTTAAAGAACTTGCGTTAGATAGTGTTAATTATATTTTTGAATAATTTTGAGTACTCTTTTTTTGTTTTTTTCTTATTTTTATATATAGTTTTTTTTTTTTTTATTTTGTTTTGTTGCTAGTCTGTAAGATCTAACTTTGTAGACGAATTAAATAAATAAAATTTTCTCTTTTGAATTTGATGAAATCTCTGCATATATATCTTCAGTATTTTAATATGAGTATTTGGTATATCAGATTTATGTGAGCCCTGGTAATTTTTGATAAATTATTTAGTTTTGGTATATAGAATTTATGTTGAATTATGGTAACCAGGTTGGATCACCCATTTGATCGTCAACATTGATATAATAGATAATAAATAAAAAATAATTAAATAAAAAAATATTTAAATCTTAAATTTTATTTTATTCTATGAGTAAATAAAGAATGAAATAATTTATTTTTTAATGACAAGATAAACAGAAAAAAGAAACAGAAAAAAGAAGAACAAAAAAATTAATGTAATGAGCATCCAATATTGTTAAACAAAATACAGAAGAATTTTGCATGGAATGAATTTTGAAGATAGGTTAAATACATACGATCTTCAGCAACAAGCGGAATTATTTGATAACAGCTTGAAAAAATCTATTGAAAAACTTACAATAAAAAAAAATATTTCAATGAATAATAAAATGCCAGGCTGGTTCAATGAATACTTGAGTCAGTTAAAGGATGAAAAATTAAGGAATACTTGAGACAGAGTATAAGAGCATAAGAAATTTTTATAAGCAAGAGATTATAAAAATAAAGGACAGATATATACGTGATAAAATTGTAACATGTGGTAATGATAAAAAAAAATCAAGGATTTGGTCTTAAATGAAAAGAATCACAACCAGTTAAATGAGATAATAATTGATAATGTATCCACATTTGATGAAGCAGGCATGGCGAATAATTTGAATAAATATTTTGTGGACAGCATCACAGATATACATGATAGTATTCCTCATATACAATATGAGAATAGTTTCCCAAATTACAAGCACCATCTGGTTGCAATTACTTCTAATTCGAGACGGTAGACGAAAATAAAATTAGGAGTATTCTTAAAAACCTGATGAACAAAAGAGACTCTATAGGTATCAATAAAAAGATAATGGAAAAATCATACGACATATTTGGGCCAATTTTAGTGGACATCATTAATAAATCATTGGAGAGTGGTATTTTCCCGGAGAAATGGAAAGAGTACCAAAAATTAAAAATTCTAAACGATGTCAAGATATGCGCCCAATCATGTCTCTACATGAGAAACTGTTGGAAAAGGTTGTCTATGAACAACTAGAGAATTATGTTGAAACAAACAATATTATCGCAATGGAGCAGTCAGGCTTTTGAAAAGAATATTCATGCGATACAACATTAACTGGGTGACTTTTGAATGGAAAAAACTGGCTGATGCAGGAGATTCCGTCATAGCAGTATTTTTAGACCTAAAGCGTGCTTTTGAGACACTAGATACAAATTTATTACTGTCAAAACTCAAACAATATGGGATCAAAAACAACGAGCTAAATTGGTTTAAAACATACTTAGTAGGAAGAAAGCAGGTTACCAAAATTAACAATGTTTTATCTAGTCAGAGAGATATTAAATTAGGTGTTCCACAGGGATCAATGTTGGGAGTTATAATGTTCCTGTTATATATTAATGATATTGGGAATATTCTTAAATTTTGCCGTATAGTGGCAGAAATTTTGCAGACTTAGTTCGAAATTTAAACACAGACCTGTAAAATATAAATAACTGGCTTTGTATGAACAAGCTAAAGCTCAATGTCACAAAAACAAAGTGTATGCATATCAATATTAGATCTGCAACCTCTACTGCTCCTGCTTATATTAATAATGAGATTATTGAAACTGTTACGAGTATTAAGTATTTAGGTGTTATAATAGATGATAAACTGAATTTTCGTGAACACTTAGACTACGTATGCGGAAAAATTAACAAAAAATGGCTTTCTACGTCGAATTCAAAGTAGTCTTTCTTTTGCAACAGTGAAAATGGTGTGTAATACGATTATTTTACCTCATTTTGATTTCTGTGCATCAATCATGTTTTCCAGGTCATCAGAACACCTTAGCAGGATGCAAAAGCTGCAAAACAAAGGGATGAGAATATTGCTAAAATATAGTAATAGATAAAGAATTGAATCTATGCTTCAAACACTAAATTGGATGAGCATAAATCAAAGAATACATTTTAAGGTTTTAATTTTTGTTTTTAAGTTGAAGTACAACTTACTCCCACAATATCTCACAAGGAACTTACAGCTCATTAGTGAATTCCAGCCGTATAATCTGAGAGGAGGAGAAAGATTTAGAGTCGCACGGTTCAACAGAACAGCAGGTCAAAACCAATTACTGTATAAAGGATTGCAATTGTTTAATTCACTGCCGAATGAAATAAAGTGCATCAGGAACATCAATCGATTCAAAAATACTATTTCAAAGTATATTATAGTAAATTTTTAGAATATTAATTTTAAAGTTATTTTTTTTTATTTTACTGGTAAAATTTAATTGGTGATTATTTTTTTCTTGGTTGATTTTTGGAAGTGATATTTTTTGATTTTTGATGTATTGAATTAAGTGAATTGAATTTACTTAAATTAGTATTAAAATATTGTTAATGTTAATTATATAAAGTTTTATACAAAACTAATAAAAAAAAAAAAATAAATAAAAAAAAATTTTCACTTCTAATTGGACGAAATCTCTGCTTATATAACCTTAGTATTTTAATATGAATATTTTGTATTTCAGATTTATGTGAGCCTGGTAATTTTCGATGAATTATTTAGTTTTTTTTCTTATTTATTTATTTAGTTAAAAACAGTTTACAAAATGTAATACAATTTAATTATTAAAATTCTGTATTAACACAATGTATCAAATGAGATTCATGATTTAAAGATTAAATTACTTTGAAATTTAAGACAACATAGTTTTTACAAAAAAAAAAACAAAATTAAATAAAATAAATTTCATCAGGAAAAAAAGAGAAGATGAAAAGTTATTAAAAGTATTAAAGGTTAATTATATCACTACAAATTAGTTAATATTAGTAGCGGAAGAACAAGATTATTAGGAGGACTCAGGGAGTAAGTGAAACAAGGTTTTCTTTAAACTGGTTTTGTTCAAAGAAAAGTCAACACTGTTTTCGTATTGATTAACTGCCATTAACATTTTATTAATTGACTCAAATTTACCATAACTAGTTCTATTGAAAGGAAGATTAAAAAGATTTTCAATGCGAAAACGCGTACTGGTGTTAATGTACGAATTAATCTGATCTTTTAAAATTTTGGAATTAATTTCACCATTGTATACTTGGGATATGAATAAGATATCTGCAACAACCCTTCTTGGTTGCAATGTATTTATCTGACGAAGCTTAAGACGATTTATGTATGGAGGTAGGATTATTGGGTTAGACCAGGGAAGATTACGTAGAGCATATCGCAAAAAAACTTTTTGAATAGATTCAATTCTATTAATATGAGTGGAATAGTGAGGTGACCAGACAGGGCTTGCGTACTCAAGGTGGGAGCCAAAAAGAGTATTGAATAAATATTTAGTAATGTATGAATCATCAAATTCCTTAGACCATCTTTTAATAAAACCTAACATAGAATTTGTGTTGTTAATTGTGCTATTAAAGTGAAGTTTAAAAATGAGTTTATCATCAAAAAGTACGCCAAGGTCTTTAAAATGAGAAACTCGGTTGATTGGTTTAGAATTAAAAGTATAATCAGTTATTAATGGTATGAATCTACGAGTAAAGCGCATTTATCAATATTAATGAGAAGATTATTAAGATAAGGCTGCCTTGTGGTACACCAGAGGTGGCAGAAAATTATTCAGAAAAAGTTGATCTAAACATTACACTATACGATCTATTGGATAAAAATGATTGAATCCACATTATAAAAAATTCAGGAAACCCCAGTTTTTTAAGTTTTAATAAAATAACACTATGAGGCAGTAAATCGAATGCCTTACTTAAATCTGTGTAAATGACATCAGTCTGAAAGCCAGCCTTCATAGTATTCAGGAAGTGTGAGCAAGACTCAACTAAATTTGTAACAGTAGATTTTTTCTTTACGAAACCATGGTGATTAATTGATAAATCATAAATGTTCAGAACAAATATTATTGAATCAAAAACTATTAATTCGAAAAGTTTAGGTATGCATGAAAGTTTTACTATTGGACGGTAATTTGAGACCATATTTTTAGCACCTTTTTTATAAACAGGGCGAATAAATGAAATTTTTCAATATTGTGGAAATATTCCAGAAGTAAACGATCGGTTGAATAAAAGGGATAATGCTAACGCAAAAGATTCAGAACAGTTTTTTAAGATTAAAGATGGTACTTTGTCAGGTCCAGGAAATACATCACTGTTAAGGTTATTCAAATAACTCTTTATTTTCTGACCAGAAAAATCTATTGAAATAACTCGGTTTTCAGGTTGGTTTATCATATGTGATTAAGATTATTTTCATCAACTTCAAAGAGTTTTTCTGAATAAGAACTACAGAAAAATAGCTTGAAGAGATGTGCAATAGATTTCGGAAAGCTATCACTAACATCATTATAGGACATAGTGACGGGAAATTGATCAGATTTACGTTTGGAGTTAACAAATTTCCAAAAGAACTTAGGATTCGTCCTTAGTTGAGAGCTAACATTTAATAAATAGTTGTTATAACTGAAATCTAATGTCAGTTTGTAGGAGTTGAACAAAATTACAAACTCATGATAGTTGTTATTGGTTTTCTCTTTTAAGTACTTATTCCAAGCTTTATTCTTTCTATTTCTTAATAGAAATAGAAATAGAAATAGTTTGAGACTTATGTGAGTCTAGTTATTTTTGAAAATTTATTTAGATTTGTTTGGGAGGTTTTGTCTTTGTATATAGAATTTATGTTGAATATGCTAACCACGTTTGATACACCATTTTATCGATAGATAATAATTAAAAAAATATTTAAATCTTAAATATAATATTAATCTGGTAACAAATGAATAAAAGGTGATTCTACCTAAAAAAACACTGTCAAGAACGTAAAAAAATCTATGAGTTAATAGAACTGAGATTAGAGATGTAGATTAATGAACGGATAATTTTATTTAAGATGGCAAACATTTTAATTTAATTGACAAAAATTAACGGACATGTCACTCTGATATTATATCGTGAATGGGTGGTATGAATAAAAATTGAGTGAGTAGGGTGGTGCGCTAGCTTCCGGACATGTATTGGTTTTCGGACACTTCACTAGTTTTCTTTAAATATTAGGAAATTTTTAAATAATTGACATATAGTTATTTTACGTTTTATATTCACTATTCTTTTTCAAACAAACTTGTAAACAAAGAATAACATTTATGTAAATATATAAGTATTTAAAAGTAAATTGTTCAAGACGGTTTGGATTTTAAGTTCAAAAAGTGTTTTTTGTTAATAAAAAATTAGTGATAAAAAACAAGGAAAACATTAGTATTTAATTGATTTTTTTGAATATTAGTGAAGAAGTTGTTTAAATATCTTAAAAAATATGTTGGAATATTAAAATTTTGTTCAAAATTAAAAGAAAATTAAGAATCTTCTGAATTTTTGGTGTCCGCATTTTAGTACAAAAAAATAGACACAAAAATCAATTGAAAATATTAAAAAATACTATATTTTTAATGTATATGTTATTTGCAAGTACCTAAATCTGATTTATTTTAGTTTTTGGACAGTTAAATATACATATGAGACACCTGTCCGGAAGCTAAAACTGTTTAAACTGTAAGTCCGTTTTAGTTATCGGACATACGTTATTATTAAGGCTTTTCAATAAATTTCAATGGCAAAACCATGGCGTTTCATTAATGTATCATTATTTTTATGTTCTTGATATTACCTTTTCATGCTTAACAAAAAGTACGGTACTGAAAGTTTTACTACATATTTTATTACAATGTTTTTCGAGTATTTATTCATCAAATTTCTGGCCTTATCAACTCATTAAATTTGGAAAGCTACTACTTATTATGAGGAACTAAGCCTTCTTAAATAGCTTAGTTACATTTTATTTAAGTTGTTACCAAGATTACACTCTTTTTTGTTGACGGTCACAATTCACATTTAATTATAGAGCACTTCAGTGATGCACTTTTTGTGATGTTAACGGCATAATATTATATGCCCTTCCTGCAAACACGACTTATATTATGCAACCCTTAGATGCTTAAATGTGATTGAAAAAAAAAACAGTAAGGTAATGGCAATCACAAAATCTTAGTGTGGGTTTGTCAAGAAAAACATTCTGCCCACTTATACAACACACATTTCAACCGAATAGGTGTTAACTTTAAAAAGAGTACCTATATCAAATGTATTCAGAAAGTGTGAACTTTTTCCTTTGAATCCGGATGCAGTGTGTATTATTAAAGATGTGTTGCAAACTATGCAGAGCAAGTACTATTTAAACAAAATGCTAATTTAATGTCATCCGTCACAGAAAATGAAAGTAATTTAAAAGACATTATCTTCGCAGACAAAATTAAATATGCGACTGAAGCAGTTTAAATAGCAAAATGTGATATTGTGAAACGTCATGTCAATTATTATGTAGTTTTGGACGTAATAAAATTGTTTAAACCTAATTCGTATATACAGATACAAGATACTACTTCAACAAAAGATAATATTGAGTATATAATATTAGGTATACGATTTAAACGGCGAATCATTATTTTCGTTGTTGATGAGCAATCCATGATAGATAAGATATTAAATTTTGATGGAGAAATCAGCTCTGTAAGAAATATATCAAAAGTAATTGCAGAATCTTCATCTTCAATCAGTAATACTAGTCTTAAACCATCTGAAAGTCCGGAATTTCCGACAATTAATTTGGCTAATACAGCCGATGTGCCATTGCACCCTGTCGTTACTACTATAGATAATTTGATTCCAGAAAAAAGTAAAAGTTAAAAAGTAAAAGTAAAGTAAATGATAAAGAAAAACTCCTAGCGCAATTTCATCTTTAGCTTAGCGAGAAATATTTACTTACAACAAAGGAGCAAAAAAAATTAAATGATGCTGAAGCTATTAAAGAAAGAAAAATGGAACGGTTAAAGAAAAAAGAACTAAAGAAGGTAAAAAGAAGACTGCTCAACGTAAAAAAGAAAAATGCAATGAATGTTCAGATGAACTAATAAGTGATATAGAAGATGATCTTCGGTGGTACCACTTAAAATGTACATTGATGCGCTAATTAAATTATGAAGACGATGCAAAAGAATTTTATGTTTGTCTTAAATATTCTTAAGCTAATCTAGTACGTATTCAAAAACTTATTTCAGTAATTATTATTACCTGTTATTTAGATGTATTTAGGAGTTTTAGGTCTATAATTTTATAAATTTTTTAGTTTTAAATATGAATTTATTAATTTTAATGTTGATTTTTTTTCATGATTTTTAGCTATACTTATAATTTCAAATATACCTATTGTTGGATATATTATATATTTTTTATTGAATTATTTTTATTTTAATTAATTAAAGAACTTGAATAAAAACTTTAAACATTTCAAAAAAAATTATTTCAAATTTAGTAAATACTTTGTAAGTTCAACTTATCTTTAGATTTTGTTTGTCCGGTTACTGAAACATTGATGTCCGGATAATAGATTTTAGTGTCCGAAAACTGATGAAATGGGCACACTTTATATTTATTTAATAATAATACTTAAGTTTTATTGAAAAGATATTTTTTTACATTTTTTATTATTTAAAACAGATTAAATTACTACTATTTTCTTCGAAATTTGATGCATTTAAAATTGAAAAAAAATTAATCGTCCGGAAACTAGTGCTTTCACCCGGGAATTTTTACTCAAAGTTGTTGTTGTCAATCTAGATTTCAAAGTTTAGAAATTTAGAATTTAGAAATGTTAAATAGAACATGGCAGTAATAAATTTGTATTTATAAAAAGTGTAAATAAAAAATAATTTTTATTTTTTTATTTTATTGCCTTAATGTATTTGTAAAATATGTTTAATTTATATACCTACCTACATATTTTTTTTTGTTAAATTTTAAACAGAAAGATTATTATAAGTACCTACGTCTGAGAAATATTAATAATGGTAGAAGAAAATACTACAGATCGAGTCGTTATGACAATGTAAACGATTTCGAATCATTGTACAGATTTAAATATGAAAATTTAATTTGGATAATTAACCAATTTCATCCTAAGTCTTCGAATCCAGGAGGTAACATGGAGGTACAAGATGTTGAAGCAGACCAAGTCTTCGTAGGAGAGATGAAGTATGGACCGAAGCTGTACGTGATCGACAAAAATGGAGGACGTTGATGAGTCAGGCCCTAGACCTACAGAGTCTGTGTTGCCCATCTAAATAAGTAATTTTCTTTGTACAACATATTATTTTTTAACTTTAATTATATGTAAATTCACTGCACACACATTTCATATTAGAAACTCCTATTAGAAAACTAAATATATAAATTTAAAAGAATTCTGTCAATTCTTAACAATAATTACTACTATGCATATGAATTTGAAATCCACTTAATACAATTGCAAATAATATAACTGTATAAGTTGGGATATTTCAGTTAAGTTAAAAAATTGAAAACATTTTCTTATTGGATGGGTAAAATCAGTATCCCTAATGATAAAAAAAAAAATAATATCGAATATGATTTGTTAGTGGATATGAATTAAAAACACCCTAAAAAGAGCAATAACTACAACAACAAAATAAAACAATCATCAAACCAGTTTAGAGGGTATGAAAATTATGTTTTGCGCAACAGCAATCCAGATACAAACAATATATGAACTAAGAAAACACCATAAAAATTCAAATGGGAGTGATTTGTTATGGAATTTATTAATTTTTTTTTTTAGTTTTTTAGGTATATTTTGTGTTTTTTTTTTGCTACCGTGTGGATTCTCTTTATTTTTTCATCCCGTCAGCATCCTTTTTTCCAGAAAAATAAACACTCTAACTTACATTGTGATTATTGTATGTATACTTATATATTTAAATATCGCTGTTTAAAATATTACACTCTTATCTAAGATGTTAGGTATAGAAAAATTATATAGTAAAAGGTTGGTGCTGCGATAAAGAGAAAAATATTTACTTTTTTTATGTTGTTGTTGTTGTTTCTGTTTTTTTTTTTGAAAACTTATCTTTAGATATCCGCATATTAACGTAGATACATTCATATATATGTGTCTATGCCACATTAATTTATAATACAAGAAAAAAAAACAACAAAAACATTGTCTAAAAAAGTTAACGGTTTGCACGGAAAGTTATATTTTTGTTTTACTTTCTTCTATTTGTTTTTGTTGTGTTCATAATTTTTTTTTCTTTGATTTTTATGAAGAAAAGAAAAGTGAAAAGTAAAATAATAGGATAACAATTCTGACTAACTGGTTTGAGTGGTGGTATAGTTTTATTTAAGAAATATTGACTTTTTATCTTAAATCTTTGTTATTTTTGAACAAATTTTCGATATAGGAACTACTTATATATATATACCTATATACATTATATATTGATGTTCATCTAAAGCTTGTACTCATTGTTTATAATCTATATTTATGTATACATATATGAAATAAATATACCTACCTACATAAACTAAAGGTAGGTAGGTAGAAGTGGCCATTCCAGTTACTTCTGAAAAACCAATTAGCACTTAATTGTGCCTTTTTGATACCACGACTCGAGTGACCTATTTCATGTTGTCAGTTGTTATAGGTGGGCGTTCTCTTATCTTCACTCTCCCCAGGGATTCAGTACTAGAGCCACCCTGTGAGATTAAGAAGGTTGACCAGATCTCCTATTTTGCTTTCCGCAATAAAACCTATATTGCTGGGAAAAGCTTCACCTAAAGTCCGGAGTCTGACTCTAGCTAATCCTTTACATCTGCAAAGGAAGTGTTGAAGAGTTTCTGCCTCATCCTCATCCTTGCAACTGCGACAGTGGGGATTGAAAGGAATACCTAGCTTGGCAGCGTGGCTTCCTATTGGCCAGTGATCCGTACTGATGGCCACTACTCTTGCTATATCTGTGCGGGATCTGGTTAAGAGTTGTTTGGTTTTATTAATATTATACGCGGGCCACGTTTTCCTCGAGGTCGCACAGGTATTTAGTCTATGCCACCTTTCAGTCGCTCTGGCCCGAAAGTATGAATGGATGCACTCCTTGACGACTCTCATTGGACAGTGAATGTCTTCCTCAAGGGACCTGTCGAGATTGGAACCTTGCCTTGCCAGTTCATCGGCTCTCTCATTTCCATCTATGTTACTGTTACCAGGAACCCATAGTAGAAAGATCGAGAATCGGTTATCTAAGTTTCCAATTTCGTTTCGTCATTGTTCCACCAGCTTAGAACAGATAGTGTCCGCCACCAAGTCTTTGATAGCGGCTTGACTATCCGTGAAAATGGTGACTTTTGTTTTGGTCGTATGAATGTTATTAAGGGTTTTAAGCGCTTCCCTAATTGCAAGCAGCTCTGCTTGAAAGACACTAGCGTATTTAGGGAGACCATAAGATTTTGATATTTCTAGATCTTCTGAGAAAATTCCTGCACCTACTCCGCAGTTCATTTTAGACCCATCAGTGAAAATTCCTATATCATTTTCCCTTTACTTTAAACCACGCTTCCAATCGGCCCTGGCAGGAAAAACTACTTTAGGATTTTTGTTGAAGTTCAGTTTAGGGGTGATATAATCGGTTGTGCTTGGCAGCAGTTCATTTGGAAACTGACCTATGATATTCCCGTGGCCATATGGTCTGGAATACCAGAAGCCAGTTTCTCTTAGTTTGACTGCACTGCAGGACGCAACGTATTTTATGTACAAATCGGGAGGAAGGAGATTAAGGATCACATTTAGAGCGTCATTAGGGCACGATCGCAAAGTACCTGTGATTCCAATTCCCGCTGCTCTTTGTATTCTCCCAAGTTTGGTAATATTGTATGTCCTATTTACCGCTGGCCACCAGGTTAACGATCCGTATCCATAGTACATAAACTAGTGTACATCCATAGTACATAAACTAAAAGTACTAAAAGTTTGTATATATGTATATATATCGTTGTAGAGTAATCAGTATAAGACACCATAAAACCTACACAAGAAAATTTATTTTTGAGTGAAAAATACTTATATGCTTTCAACCGAAGGATTCCAGTTTCGATTCCCGATGAAAGGAAATTGCTTCGATCTGGTCCAACCAGTTATTATAATCAGAAAAATGGTAATAAAATATGATATCCCCCACATCTCGAAAGAGAAAAAGGTCTTAAAGTTTGGGTTGTAGGTAAACTGATACATACATAGATAAATAAATAATTACAGATAATTGTATATGGGGAAAAAATACCAAGTTGTTCAGAAAAAAAATAGAGCTGATCAACAGCGTACATTAGAACAGAATTTTTGTGATGGAATTGAGTTTACAATCGAAAAAAACACTATATTAAGTTTTGAAATTCTTTATTCTCTATGTAAGTGTAGGTACAAATTCTGAAAGAAAATACTTTAAAAATTAAAATTCAAAATAGCAAAATATATTATCAGTAAATATGGACAATGTATAAAAAATTGATTTACTTGTTAATACTGCACATTGTTTTGGCGTCATTAGGTAGTACATTTTACCCATATCCTCTTAAACACATCACTCACGCATCATATCCATAAGATCCTGTGAGATGGGTGTAACGAAATTTTACTATTTTGTTTGTACTGGGAAGTTTTCTTGTCATAGTGTCAATTTAAGATTTTCACGTCTGCGCTTAATAGGATACAATAATATTACTTAAGTGATATTTTCATATACGATACGTGTAAGAGAGTATGGGTGTTTATTTTGCAATAACATGAAATTACCTTATATTAATTGAATTTCAACTCATATTAGGTATTTAGATGAAACTTTCAGAGATATTTTTTTATAAAAAAATATATTGTAAATTTAATTATACTCGTATATTACTTTGATCTTTACTCCTTTTAACCCTTTCTTTGATCTTTATTTTATTATACTCGTTTTACTTTGGTCTCATGTGCTAATGACTACTATAACAAAGTAGGTATATTTAATTTAATTTTATTATTTCAACTGCACATAAATATAAAGCCAAAATTTAGGACCGTTTTTGCGGTTAGGGTGTGGACAATATCTCTATTACAAATCTTATATCTACTTATTTTATAATTTAATACTAATCGAAATTAAATACAAACAATTCAAATCCAAATATAATCTAATCATGATCTATATGTTCTTCATATTTGCATGCGACAAAACAACTATTTGGAAGATCACCAAGGAGTAATTCTCACTGCAAATTTATTGAAATTTGTTGGGAGCATTTCAGACAAAAATTGTAGTTTTCAACTATTTTTTTTATATATATAGACTTTAATTATTTATTTGTTTTTATTTATTTAAGTTTATAAATTTTTGTTTTAACTCAAATATATACTTAACGCAATAATAGTTTTGAGAGAGAATATTAATTTACATTCTTGCTTTCTAAATAATTATTTTTTGAGTGTTGTTAATTTTAATAATTGAGTTTTGAATTATAATTTAAATTTTTTTTGGAAATATTTTGGAACAAATTTTGTAAATTGTGTCTAAAACATTGTAGAGACTAATCGTCTCATGTATATATGGACTTTGAATAAATTGAATTGAATAGTATATAATATTTAATGTCTTTGGTACAATGTGTTATTTCCAATATAGTCAATTTCAGTCATATACAATTAATTTCAAAGCATATAATTAAAATCCGACAACATCCAGAAATTTGATGGGTCTATCATAGAACTCTGTAATTGAAAAATTTAAAATAACTATGCTCTGAGTCTGAGCTATGGATCTTTTGATTAGTAGTCATCAGATGACAATAATCAATGTATCGTGTCGGTTGCTAAAATTATATTTAAATAAAAAAAATAAGATTAACAACTTTTCTAAGATATTTTTAATAGCATAAATAAAATCGTTTTAACAACCGACTTAAATTTTAAGCTACAAAAGTGCAAATCATTTTTATAAAGTATCTAGAGGTTACAGCAATAAAAAAAAACTTCTAAAATAAAGGAAAAAAAATAATTATTGCAATCTGGACTGGGTGAATATATATGTATACGTATAATTTAAAATCATAATAATATTTTAAAAAAAAAATCTATTAACTATACACAGCTCAGATAAACTTTTACATTTTACAGAATATAACTTTGAAAGGGGGAACTTGAAATTTTCCATTCATAGTAGATACACATATAATGTATGTTTTATATCTTATATAATATAATATAATATAATATAATAATGTAAATGTTTAAATGCGATAAAAGTTTTCAATGAATAAAAACACATATATATATATATATATATATATATATATATATACACGAAATATCTAAATAAATTTATGGTACAAATCAATAATAGTCAACTATACGAATTATGATTTCAATCTACATGTAAAATTTTTCACTTTCCAATTAAAATTTTGAAACAATGATTTTTATATAACTAAACTAACTAATTTAATTATGTTTGTGTTTACATATTTTTAAATGAATTAATATTCTTATTGTTGGTTGATGTTAATGTATAAGTAAAAATATAAAATATCTGTGATTTTATCTTTTGATTGCTCCTACACGTTAAATATTTCGTTTATATCTATTTGTTTTCACAGTATCTAATTTTCAAGTTATTAATTTTTGATTAGCGGGAGAAAACTGGTGCCGAAGTGCTTGGACAAAGCTTCAAAGTTTAGAGCGGCACTTGGCACATATCCGACTATTTTTCAAGCTGAACCATATACCATCGAGATATCGGCATTACAATGCAGTTTAAGAGAGCACAAAGGTGTCAACATATATACATAATTTCAGATAGACAAGCTGGCTTTAAAAGCTTTTGCTTCCTCAATTTGTAAATAAAAACTTATATATAGCTATTGTTTTTATACTCTTGACAGTGACTTAGGTAGAATCAACTTTTCGTGTTTAATTGAGTACAGTACTGCAATTTTACACTACAAAAGTTTAATAAAGCTTTCGGGAGGAAACAGAGTTACTCTTATGTGAACTCCTGATGGGCATAAAGAATCCTACCAAAGATTCAATTCTTAAGACAACTATATTGCTTGTTCAAACACCTACCTTAAAAAAATAGTTTTCAAGTAGGAAACTTCAGAAATCCAAAACAAATGGAATATAGTTGCCAAGTATTTATGCAGTCCAAAGCCTTTTTCAAAATCAGTATGCGCTGATTATGGCAATTATAAATCAAGGAGATTAGATATAATATCAGAACATTGTTGATTATAAAGATTATGGTTTTATTAAAAACCAAGCTTGGTAGATCGATAACAGACTGGTGCAAATACTGTTTAGAAGAATAGGAATTTTTCTCTCATATTCTATTTTTTTGTATTTCACAAAAATTTCCATAGAAATATTAATCGCGCACAATTCTGAAATTGACATCAAATCAAGCGTTTACACCTCGCAGACGCAGATGATCTTAACAGAACGTGCTTAGAGGTGGAGGAAGATGTGGAAACTATTCTATTCATTAAGAAATGAAACACCTACCTAGAAGCTTTTTCTAAGTTTATTGGATTCATTTCATTGACACACCTCTTTGGACTGCTATCTATACTTACCTGTCTAGTATAGTATTTTAATTTCTCTCGAATTTTTATATACAATACGTTTTTTACAAGATAACTGATACTGAATAAGATACTGTACAAAATAAGTGTATATAAGATATCTATTATAGCAAAAAAAAAACCAAAATTCTGTTCTACTTCTCCATTTTCTATTACTGATTTTCAATTTTCAAAAATATTAAACAATTCAAGTTTATTTTTTGGAGTATTGTAAATTTAATTTGAACTATTTTATAAATATACGTATTATATTTATTTAATGCTAACATAAATATATACTGTATGTATACATAAATATGTACATATATATATATATGTACATCTTATGATGTTAAAATATTATTTATTCGTCTTTACAAAGGCGATGACTGTTTCTTTTAAGATATTTTTCTTATTTTATCGAACACCCTTTTCTAGGTTATTTTTTTTTATTTTCGTTTTTTTTTTTTGCATTTCTTTTTGTATAATTTTCTTCTATTTTTTAATTTTATTTTTTATATATATTTTCGTAAGCTTTTGCATGAGTACAAGTTTGTCTTTGAGTAAAATAAGGAAAACTCGTTATATTTCATTTAAGTATATATATATATATATTACACATATATATATATTTTTGTCGTTTATCTGTTCACTGAAATGTACAAAATATAAAACATGTGCATAAACGTACGCTTAAATCACTATTTATTATAATATTAAAAAAGAAAAAATAGGAATAAAAATATTAAACATTTTTTTTTTAAATATTTTAAAAACAATTAAAAAATAAAAAATATTATCTATAGATATCTTGAATTCTTGAAATATTTTATGGGTATAAAGGAAATTCGATTAAAAATTAACTTGAAGTTAACAATATTTACATTATAGTATTGAAATTCAATTTTATTAAATCAAATCCAATTTTTCCTAATTGTTCCAATATTTTTTTAATTATATTATATAACTAACAGAGTTACTCGATTTAGATTTGTGGGAGCTTTCTTTGTTTTTAATTTGGAACGGAAAATATTATTTGATATTTCCTTTGTATTAAGCTGACAATTGGTTGGCTGTTGTAGGTAATTGTGTTAATTGAACTGATGAAATAAGAAAATACTCTCTTATATTCAAGCGTTCTTTTGAATGTTTTAATATTATGTAATTTTTTTTTCGATAAAGATACATACCGAGCGAATACGAATGCGAATCACTGAAGATAAAAATTGCTTTTTGGGTTGGAATTGTAATAAGAAATATTTTTGGCAACTATATTTCTTTCTATGTTAGTATGGAACTTGTTTTAGGTATTAATAATAAACATTTTTATTTCTATAATATTCTAACATTAAGTTGTTAATTTTATCTTAGTATAAAACTTTCGCTAGATACAAATAGTAACATTTTAATTTTTAGTACTGTAAATTATATTTCAATTCTTATTCATAATATGTTTTTTTGATTGTTCAAAATTTTATTGTAAGCATCAAGAAATTTAGTAAGAAGATAAAACTACAAAAGAAAACTTATAAAGAAAAAAAGCAGAAAGATGAAAAAAACAAAACGAGAAACCAATTAAATTAACGGACGATAAAAAAATGTTTTGTTTTCATTGTATCTTCAAATAAAACTTTATTATAATCAACATTTTTAGTTTTACCTTCAGGAGCAAGAATAACTAAATTATTGAGTAAACCCACCGTTGAGCAAGAAACATAAAGTTGTCCACGGGAGAAATATGGTGATCTCAAATTCACTCCGCACTTCTTAACACACTGTCCATGTACCGTCTGGGACATAATTGATAACGCAAGTCTTACACTTACTGGAAATTACTTTGAGTTCTATTCGTGGAATAAAACTTTTTCATCTTGTCCTTTTACTGTTAAAATGGTCGTAAAACATCTTCTTAACACAAAACCTTGTACAGTTGCAAAATTTTAGCGACAATTTAAACTATTTCTTTGTAAACAATATTGGGGTTTTTTTTCTGATGGAGTTGAAAGAAAAACTTTCCTTGCTATTGTTGCGCTATTCTTGAAATAAAGATATGTTCGCCTTTTCCACAATCAATTTGAATTTATGCTTCAATTAAATGAGGATGCAAAGTTCTTATTATTAATGTAGTACCATAGTTTTGAATGTTTCAAATTTCGTAAAAACAATATTGAAATTTGCTACTTTTAATCCCAATTGGTGAGGTGGAAATGGTGTCAAATTCAACGAATAAAGTAACTCTGTTTGGCAGTTAACAGCTTCATTTTCATTAGTAACTTTATCTATATCTATTTGTGTACATGGACCAATTGGAATACTTTGCAATTTTTTCTGATTAATAAAACGAATTGTTCACCTATTTCTTGTAGCTAATTCACGTAGGCATTTCCTATATAGCTATGTAAAAATTTTATACTGATTCCTAAAATTTGGAAATATTTTTTCAGGAAAATACGTGTTGTTTATTTTTCATAGAGTATAGGAATAGGAATACATTTTCGAGTCTGTAACACAATCTTTTTTTGAAACATTTGTGATAGGTGCTAGGAGTTGTACGGTAGCAACCCGAATCAGTCAAAGTTTTTGAAATCGGTAACAGTCGTTTTTCTTTATTTGTAAAAGACCTTCGATTTTTGCAACATTCATGATATTTGATAGGAGCTGTACGGCAGGTCGGCAGCAATCCAAACTAGTCCAAAATTTTCGAAATCGGTATAAGCTGTAGTTCTTTATTTGTCAAAGAGTATACAATTGTAAACTTGCATGTCTGTAATACAATATATATATTTTTTTTTTATTAGTTTTGTATAAAACTTTATATAATTAACATTAACAATATTTTAATACTAATTTAAGTAAATTCAATTCACTTAATTCAATACATCAAAAATCAAAAAATATCACTTCCAAAAATCAACCAAGAAAAAAATAATCACCAATTAAATTTTACAAGTAAAATAAAAAAAAAATAACTTTAAAATTAATATTCTAAAAATTTACTATAATATACTTTGAAATAGTATTTTTGAATCGATTGATGTTCCTGATGCACTTTATTTCATTCGGCAGTGAATTAAACAATTGCAATCCTTTATACAGTAATTGGTTTTGACCTGCTGTTCTGTTGAACCGTGCGACTCTAAATCTTTCTCCTCCTCTCAGATTATACGGCTGGAATTCACTAATGAGCTGTAAGTTCCTTGTGAGATATTGTGGGAGTAAGTTGTACTTCAACTTAAAAACAAAAATTAAAACCTTAAAATGTATTCTTTGATTTATGCTCATCCAATTTAGTGTTTGAAGCATAGATTCAATTCTTTATCTATTACTATATTTTAGCAATATTCTCATCCCTTTGTTTTGCAGCTTTTGCATCCTGCTAAGGTGTTCTGATGACCTGGAAAACATGACTGTTGCACAGAAATCAAAATGAGGTAAAATAATCGTATTACACACCATTTTCACTGTTGCAAAATAAAGACTACTTTGAATTCGACGTAGAAAGCCATTTTTTTTGTTAATTTTTCCGCATACGTAGTCTAAGTGTTCACGAAAATTCAGTTTATCATCTATTATAACACCTAAATACTTAATACTCGTAACAGTTTCAATAATCTCATTATTAATATAAGCAGGAGCAGTAGAGGTTGCAGATCTAATATTGATATGCATACACTTTGTTTTTGTGACATTGAGCTTTAGCTTGTTCATACAAAGCCAGTTATTTATATTTTACAGGTCTGTGTTTAAATTTCGAACTAAGTCTGCAAAATTTCTGCCGCTATACGGCAAAATTTAAGAATATTCCCAATATCATTAATATATAACAGGAACATTATAACTCCCAACATTGATCCCTGTGGAACACCTAATTTAATATCTCTCTGACTAGATAAAACATTGTTAATTTTGGTAACCTGCTTTCTTCCTACTAAGTATGTTTTAAACCAATTTAGCTCGTTGTTTTTGATCCCATATTGTTTGAGTTTTGACAGTAATAAATTTGTATCTAGTGTCTCAAAAGCACGCTTTAGGTCTAAAAATACTGCTATGACGGAATCTCCTGCATCAGCCAGTTTTTTCCATTCAAAAGTCACCCAGTTTAATGTAGTATCGCATGAATATTCTTTTCAAAAGCCTGACTGCTCCATTGCGATAATATTGTTTGTTTCAACATAATTCTCTAGTTGTTCATAGACAATGTTTTCCAACAGTTTCTCATGTAGAGACATGATTGGGCGCATATCTTGACATCGTTTAGAATTTTTAATTTTTGGTACTGGAATAATTACGGATTCTTTCCATTTCTCTGGGAAAATACCACTCTCCAATGATTTATTAATGATGTCCACTAAAATTGGCCCAAATGTGTCGTATGATTTTTCCATTATCTTTTTATTGATACCTATGGAGTCTCTTTTGTTCATCAGGTTTTTAAGAATACTCCTAATTTTATTTTCGTCTACCGTCTCGAATTAGAAGTAATTGCAACCAGATGGTGCTTGTAATTTGGGAAACTATTCTCATATTGTATATGAGGAATACTATCATGTATATCTGTGATGCTGTCCACAAAATATTTATTCAAATTATTCGCCATGCCTGCTTCATCAAATGTGGATACATTATCAATTATTATCTCATTTAACTGGTTGTGATTCTTTTCATTTAAGACCAAATCCTTGATTTTTTTTTATCATTACCACATGTTACAATTTTATCACGTATATATCTGTCCTTTATTTTTATAATCTCTTGCTTATAAAAATTTCTTATGTTCTTATACTCTGCCTCAAGTATTCCTTAATTTTTCATCCTTTAACTGACTCAAGTATTCATTGAACCAGCCTGGCATTTTATTATTCATTGAAATATTTTTTTTTATTGTAATTTTTTCAAGCTGTTATCAAATAATTCCGCTTGTTGCTGAAGATCGTATGTATTTAACC
Organism: Argyra leucocephala; assembly: GCA_963942445.1. NCBI lineage: Eukaryota > Metazoa > Arthropoda > Insecta > Diptera > Dolichopodidae > Argyra > Argyra leucocephala. The sequence continues at coordinate 50,280,655 of OZ012682.1, forward strand.
TATCTTCAAAATTCATTCCATGCAAAATTCTTCTGTATTTTGTTTAACAATATTGGATGCTCATTACATTAATTTTTTTGTTCTTTCTTTTTTCTGTTAAATTTATTTCAATCTGTATGGTTGCATGGTCAGAAATTTTATTATTGTGGTCGATAAAAGCTCCTACTCATTCGCAATAATTTCTTACTACAATATAATCTATTGATGAGCTTGTATGCTGTGTAACTCTTGTGGGCTGATCAATGATTTGCTTAAAACTGGTTGCAATTGGTTTTAGAAATATTATAGCTTTGTAAAGTACCGCGTCCAGTTCCTTTTTTGATCATGAATAACTGTGCAAAATTATAGAACTCTATTTTTATTGTGGGCGTACCTATATAGCGAAAAAACAAACAAACAAACAAACTTTTCCTCTTGTAAGTATTGAAGAAGATTTAATTAACTGCTTTGAGTTGTAAAAGTATTAAATTTAATTATATAACTTGTAAATTGCCTAAAATATTATAAATTGTAATTGTAACTACAAGTTTTCAAAAGTGAAATAAAGAATTATTTTTATTATTTTGAATAATAATAAAATTAAAAAAAAAAAAAAATTTGAGTCTGTTTTTCAAGACCCATTAATGTTGTTAAATTATAGTTAAGGGAACTGACAATAATGTCTTACATCTGTCTCTATTTCTTCCTTATATAGTATAAATCAAAATTATGTTATTATTTTAGACTATATTATAAAAGACTATATTATAAGAGACTATATAATCGCTTGAACACCTAGAATGGATGGTTGATCATTATTCGGCTAAGAGAATCTTCTATTTCAGACTCAAAGATAAAAGTTTTTGGTACATACTCAATCTTCCTTGTGCTGAAAATAAAATGTCGACAACTATAGTAAAATTAATTATTATTTTTTAATATAATTTTTAATTTGCACATCTCTTTCGCTATCGCAAGTTTGTGTATAAAATTGTTTTGGGCCTGTTAAAATTCAACTGCGTAATTATTTTTTATAATCTTAATTTATGTATATAAAAATACCTATATTACTACCTATAATATATATACCTATAATATAACGTAATATTCTTAAGACTAAATTCATTTTTTTTGTTTTTGTTTTTGAAATTCTGTAATTTTAGTATTAACTTAATCTTTTAACATAGTTTAAATTTTTTAATAATCTACTAACAGTTTATTTTTTTTTATCTAACGGTGTCGGGTTCTGTTATCCTCACTGAATGATTATTAAATATTGCACAAAAATATAGCAATCTTTCATCTCTAATAGACTTCTGATGTGCTTGCTTGAATGATTGCTCTAAGCATTAAATCTGACAAAAAAATATAATTTTTACAAAACAACTCCCAATTTCATTTACAATATTAATATTTCAAATTCGTATACCAAAACAACGATACAAAAACGTCAATTAATATTTTTGTGTTTTACTCTTTCGTTTTTGTTTTTGTTTTTATTTCATCGAATAAAAACCTTTATATACGTTTTTTTGTTTAATTCAATCAGTCAAAATTAACCCACGAATATTCAAAGCTATAAATAAACTGAATTAATAAAATTATTATTTTTAATTTTCAAAATATATTTGCTAACTAAGGATTTATGGGCTACTAATGATTTTGTAATATTTTTTATACATAGGTGTACATATTGTTTATTTATAATAAAATTAAAAATTATTTTTGTTTGTGTATGCATAACAATCGGTTAAAATTTGAAAACAGCGGTTAAAATTTAAATTAAAAAGTTATTTGTAATTCCGTAAGAGGACGCTGAATTTTCAAATCTAATAAAAATAATTTGTATTACAGATATACATTTTGTAATCAATATTTTGCAATACAATATCAAGTTGGCCAGGATGTCTCATTTCAATAAAAAGAATTTCGTGTAAAAATGGTGAACTATAGTAACTCTGGTGAGAATTTTTATCAACATAAAAAATTTTCAGTATGTATTCTGTGTCTGGCATAATGCAAATATATAATTATTATTTACTCATGATAGATGTATGTTATCCAACCATAGATAGATATATAAAATACAGTTTGGCAAATGGCAGCTTTATTACCTGTTCTGTATTAATTTTGAAAAACTTGCAACATCTATTCCATAAATGTTTAATAAAATCACAAAATAAATAAAATAATAATGTAAAAATAAAAATTTTTGAAATATACTTTTGTCGAAACCAAACTAGCCGCCTAAAAAGTAGAAAATAAAATTATTGGTGGATGTTGAGCATCTAGAACTACTACAAGATACAAAACACAAAAGTATATAATGAATCTTGCTGGAATATTGATTGTTAAATCTAAAGTAATTTTGGTCGAAACAAATGTTCACAGACAGTCAGGCCGCAATTAAAGCACTGGAGTCGGTAACCATCAACTCAAAAACCGTGTTGGCCTGTCGCAGTTCTTTGGACGAACTAGCGAATAGGTTCAATTTATTGTTACGATGGGTGCCAGGACACAGTGATATTCCGGGTAACTGCATGGCAAATCTACTTGCTAGAGAGGACACTATATTAGAAATCCTTCCGGAAAGAGGAATCGGTGTAATAAAAGCTTCAAACTTCAGATAGTCAGGCAGACCAGACTGCAACATCACCAAGCAAATCTGGCCTATGTTGAACCTGAAGCGATCTCTCAACCTACTAACTATGAAAAGGTGTGACATTAGCACTATGGTAAGGGTCATTACGGGTCATCGTCTGTTTGGTAAACATGCCAGAAGACTGGGACTCCCCTCAAACGACTCCTGCAGAACGTGTAGAGAGGTGGAGGAGGATGAAACAGTCCAACACTTACTCTGTTCCTGCCCTGGTCTCTACCATAAAAGGAAAATTCATTTAGGAGCCTTCTTTCAGGACTCGCTGAGTGATCTTGAAAACACTGGTATAAAAAATCTACACCGATTCGTTAAAAGCTCAATTGGTTCAACGAGTAGGGTACTACGCTAGGAAAGTTTCCGCGGTATCACAATGGACCTCACCGGTCTAAGTATGTCGGCGTACTGTCGACAGCCACTACTACCTACCTATACCTACCTAATAATCAATTAGAATTCTTTTGCTATTTATGATTGTATTTTCAATTATCAATAAATTTATTATTTGTTACCTGTAATCTAATTTCACTTTAAACTTAAAATTTTGAATTTCAATATGACCTTTACCTGGTTAAATTTTTTTAAGTTTATTAAAAATTTTTATATTAAATGCTTGTAATATTTTGTTTTGTATCCATTTATGATCCATAGTTATGACCGAAAGGTCGAAACACGTGTCGGAATAAAATAATTTTGTGAAATTAACAAGTCTTTTATTTTTTAAAAAAATGTTTATAAAATTTCCCCAAGAGTAATAAGTGAAAGCATAAAAGCTAAATAAAAATGAATTTAATTTATTCAGTTATAAAAGTAAGATTTTAAAATATCGTATGTCCACCATAGTATTTAAAGATTAAAATTAAATATCGTCGCTATGGAATTGGTTTGCCGCATACGCCAAATTGACAATTTTGAGTTAGAAGTTGCTTCTTAGGTTTTAAGTGCCTGAGGTTGCAATGCTGCTGTTAAAATTTTTAACTCATATTAGTATCTGATAAAAACACTCTTCTACTTGTTAAAATTTTAATTATATATGTCTAGTCATTTCACAGATGTAGATTTTTTAGGAATATTTTTTGTTTTTGAAGAGAGTCTGGTAATTTTGACTTTTTTTGTTTACTTTTTAAAACTCCACAGGAAAGCTTCAAATTTAAAACACAAGTTGGTAACTGGTTTCTAACGAAAAAATTCCTATCACATATGCCTATTTGGTAGTCCTAATCTCCATATTTTGACAGACATTTACATACGTACACATGGTTTAAGAAAACTTCAAGTAATTCGCTTTAACATCATTTATACACACTTATTTCTTGAAATCGCTTCACTCAAGTCAATCACAAAAATTTACTTACTATACTTGAAAATTTTAAGCAAATACGCAGCTTGAAAAGATTGAGTTGATATTTACTACGTATACATGATAGCTTGAGTACTTGACTTCAATTCCTCTTGAAATCTCAAGCTGTGTATTCGGTTGACCAGCTTGAGTTGCTGTTAGCTTGAAAATAGCTTGAGTTTAACTATTTTTTGTTACTAAAATTTTCAAGTCATGTAAGTAAATTTTTGTAATTGACTTGAGTTAAGCTGATTCCAAGAAACTAGCGTATACATGATGTTGAAGCTTTCTTGAAGCTTACTTGAAGCTATCATGTGTACGGGGTAATTTAATATCAAAAAATTATGAAGTTTTGTTTAATCTTTAGAGTGAATTTAAAAAAAGGAACATTAAAAAGAGTACCTAAATAATTTTTAAAAAAATTAATTTTTTATTTTATGTTTTTCTTAATCTTTAAGTTTATAGAATGTTTTACAAATTTTAAGCGTCAACCAAAAATTCATATGTCAAACTATTTTCGAGCTGACAGCTCAAGTTAGGTTACACCAGTTACACCTGGAAAAATATAAATTCTGTATCTTTAAATTATGTTTTCGATAAAACGATGATCCTCTCTCGTTTCAACGTTACTGGGGATCTCAACTCAAAAATAACTTTACAATATGTGGTATAATAAGGTGTTTTCTTTTTATAGAGCTGATGGTTACCTTAAAATAGGGTTGCCAGAAGGGGAAAGTTTAAAAAGAGAGCTTTTTCAGAAAAAAAGAGAACAAAAAGAGAAGGGTATAAAAATTATAATATACATATATGTATATGTATACAAAAAATATATACCAAATAATTAATATAATTTAATAAAAAAAAACGCCCACATTTCGAAAGGGAAAAGGACCCATAAAGCTCACCTGCAGATTTATCTGTAGAATCAATTGTTAAAATAAATTAATAAATAAAACTTTATTTCATCAGTTTTTTTCTTCATAAAACCAGAACACATAACATTAAAAATATTTCATATAAATTAATTATGTTTTATATTAAACATAAAATTTATTTCAGCAACAAATCCCAATATTTCAATTTTACAAGCCTCTGTTACATAATTTGTCGTTTGATTTGAGTTCATTACTTCTATTAAAAATATATTACCACATTTTATTTCATTTTAAAATTCTTTGCAGTTTGTACAGTTTTACATATTTATACATAATTGCGTGTGACGATCTAACCCTGTGTATATTTAGACGAATTCTACATTTTTGCCTTTGAAATATTTAATCCATTATTGTTTTGTTTTTTTTTTGTAGAAAATTGACAATTGAAGTTAGAAGTTAACGCCAGCATTGGAGATTGAATAAATAAAACCGCTGACGTCAAACTTTTTCAAAGTTAAAGTTACAAGTTAAAGCCAGCATTGGAGAATGGCCTTTACAAAAATAAGATAAATTCAGTTTGAGAGAAAAAGAGAACAAAAAGAGATACAAAAGATCCGAACGAAGAAAGAGAGAACAAAAAGATCGTGTTCAAAAAAGAGTACATGTTCTCTTTAAAAGAGATATTCTGGCAACCCTACCTTAAAATGTAAACCTAGATTAAAATTCTAGGGCACGAAGTTAGATGGCTGGAAGAAATTCAAGGCAACTGTCGAAATATTAGTAAGCAGATGGAAGACAGTTGTACAAGATAGATCAGAATGGAAGAAATTTGTAAACGAGATTAAGGTATACCCCAAGCTGTAGAATCAATTGGTGATGATGATAAATTACCTGAAAGAGTTGATAATTATTTGTTACAATAAACTCAATTATAATTATTTAATTTTTATTTCATTTTTTTTTATGCAATTAATATACATATGTATGTACATTTTAATGTGTATATTGTTATAAATACACATATTTTGTTGATTTATTTTTGTTTTTTTTTATGTTAATATATGTTATTTACATAAATACAGATAAACATATCGTACATCGTGTAATATTTATTTATTTATTTTTTTTTTGTTTTCAGGTTTTCAATTTAATATTAATTAAAGCTATATATATGTTTATATATATATACATATAAATATATTTAGAAATATGCAGTATATAATATCAGTAATATATTTTTTTATAAATACAAGAATGAAGAACAAACTTTCAATTATTTTTATTTTTGTTAATCGAAATTTTTATATTTATGTATAATTATTAATAATAATTAAATAAATTAATGAACATAAATTAAATTTTATAAGTAAACAAATATATATATATATATTTATATTTATATTAAAATTTAATTATATATACACATATATTTATGCAGAGAGAGCGATAATATACAATGTAATTTAATAATTATAATATAAAGGTTATATTGATTGTAATATTTAATAATATAACTCCATATACAAATACACATATATACATATATATATATATATATATAAATAACAATTTTTAGTTTCTGATGCAGTGATATATTCATATATGTACATATCCATATAAGTGTATATATATTTTTTCAATTTTATTATATTTAATTTATTATTTTAATAAATGGGGGAGGGAAAGATTCTTTAATTTTATTTTGTATTTAATATATTTTTTTTTGTTTTAAATATTTTTATTTTATTATTTACTTACATTAAGGATAATTTAAGTATAATTTTAATTATTTTATTACTTAGTTTTCTTTTTTAATTTTTGTTTTTTTTTTTATTTTTTTTATTTTTTCCATTTTTTGTTTTTTATTTTTAATTATACTTATATTTAATGTACTTTGTTTATGTAATGTAATGTGATTTCATTTGTTTTTAGTTTTTCTTGGTTTTTGTTTTATTTGTTTTTTTTTTTTTGTTTTTGATTATATCTTAAGATTTTAAGCAAAATTTAATAAAAAAATGAAAATATTTATGCATCTTCTTATATATAATTCTTCGACGGTGTCAGTATGTACCGTTATAATTTTTTGTTTTAAAGAGAAATATTGTTTCTGTTTCATGCATACATGTTTGTTTTTACAATAAATGAAGAAGCGAATTTGCAAACAAATTGGAAGAATTTTTTTCTTTCTTTCTTACACCTCATCAAGGAGGTGTGCTTTCTTACACCTCATCAAGGAGGTGTGCCTTTAATATAGGAGAAAAAAATCAAACTTTACTCAAATTGATTTAAATGAAATCGGTACACATTTTTTGTTATTTTCTTCTGTTGTTTTTCTTCTTAAAACATCGTAATAGGAAAGAATATTCATTAATAAGAAGATATGCACTGGGGTGGGGAAGTCAAAACATTTTTACTACGCCTTTTACAAAAAAACTTCATTAGTTAAAGAAGCAAAGAACTTTTATTTTTGTTATGGAATCAGTTGGCAAACCACTTAATTTTTGCAATGTAATTTTAAATAGGCCACGGGAGAACAGATTTTTATGTGTATGGTCGTCGGAAATTTTGTGTTCGATTTTTTAAAAATGAACGTATTAAATTTATTAGGGTATAAAGAGTAAAGAAATTTTGAATGATTGATTTTTTACAGGTACCTACAAAACATAATATTGGTTTCAAAAACATATCTTATTTCTTAAACATTTATATTATTTTCTTTTATTGTCTTATAAGGGAAGTAAAATTTTTTTTTATTTCAAACAGATTATAATTGATATATTTTCAATATATAAATTTTTTCAGGTATTGAGCCTACCTGGCCAAAGAATACCAAGAACCAATAATTTTTTTTTTATGAATGACTCGATGCATTTTTATTTCCTTCAAAATTAAATTTTGCCATTTCATAATCAATGATAATTTATTAATTATTAATAATATTATAATTTATAAATAGGAAGGAAATTTGAATATTAATAATGTTTTTTATTGCTATGCATTTTATTATTGATAACTAAGAATAAATACGACAATATTTCTTTGAGATAAAAAAAGTCGTTCGATAATTTTTTCCCACTTTGTCTTTTGAATTTTTATCTCTCTCTCACAAATGAAATTCTTATTACTATATATTTCTTACAATTTTGGAAATTGACTAGAAAAATGGTAACCAAAAATTGACAAATTATAAAATTTCATTCCAGTGCACTTCTTATTAATGGATATTCTTTGATAGGAGATGCGTGTGCGGCTTTACATTATATAATAATTTATTTACATAATCTTTCCCCTTTTTATTTCAATCTACTGAGAATTGTTTTTCTTAAAGAGAAATTGTTTTTGTTTTATGGATACATTTCTTTAACACAAACGAAAGAGAAAAGAAAAAATAACAAAAAAAAACAAATAAATGTCGATTGAGCACGTAATTCTTTCTGTTTCCTCCCCTTCTAAAACAAAATGGATTAAAAATATTTAGAATAATAATTTCAAAGCAATTTAATACATTCTTATATACTTGAGAAATATATTTTAAAATCATTTTTAGTAAGTTATTATGTATTTTTTATGAAAAATAATCAAAAAAACTTTAATCAATTTATATAATCAACTACATAAATGTTGACGCAATAGCATTTAGGGCAACTTTTACATATCAGATTTTATTTGATAAAAGTTACTTACTTATTTATTTATTTAAGGTTAATTTAGCTTAAATGAAAAACATTGATCTTAAATATAGAAATTTAAAATTATAAACAAATAAAATAATAAATAAAAAATACAACAAATTCAAAAAAAAAAAATGCAAAAATACAATTAAGAAAAAGTTGAAAAAATCTTATAAATGTAGGTAGTTTATTATCTACTAATTGTTATTATCAATACTATTATTTATAACAATCAATAACAACAAAAATAAGCAAAAACAACAAACATTATACAAAAAGTTCAACAAATGACAAGAGTCGATTTCGATTTAAAGGAAAAAATTAGTTTCCAACATTTTGTGTTTCAAAAATGTTTGATGATAATAGCATAATATTCTATTTTTTTCATTAAATAAAGTCGGATGTCAAAATTCGTGGAACAACGTTTACAGGACAATCAAACTTTCAATAGTACAAACTTAATCTTGATGTCTAAACGTTATCTAATCGTTAGTACCTAATTTTAGCGGTTTTTTATTTGTAAATAAAAAACAATAGCTATATTAAGTTTACTTTATTTCTAATATTTTAGTGTTTTTTATTTAAAAAAAAAAATAAACAGTATAGATAAATAATAAATGTACCTATATGTAATATATGAATATATCTTATATCTATTTATTGATATTTGATATTGTAGTCTTTTGTATTTTAAAATAAAAAAAAACAGTAGTTTTTAATTTTTTGGTTTTCCTAATTTATAAAAAAAAAATAAACAGTAAGACGCCAGCTTCCCGTCCGAGCTGCCTTTGCAATGACCATCAACAAAGCGCAAGGTGAAACTCTCAATAAGGTTGGTATTTTACTTGATGCACCAGAGTTTTCACATGGACAACTATATGTCGGGATTTCGCGCACTACTGGGAATATAAATTATTTGAAAATTGTCACCGAAGAGAATAGAACTGTTAGAAATATAGTTTTTAATGAAATATTAGTTGATTAAATATTTCAATCTATATCAATCCAATTATATAGCCTGTCTGCTAATCTACTAATTTAACTAAAGTATTATTACTAAAATATTGTTGATAGGGGAATTTTTGATTTTGATAATTTATAATGCAGTACAACCTAGAATGCTCTAATTTTGATTTTTCACTATGTATAACGGTAGCAAAAAGTTACGCAGTAACGGGTATTTAACTAGTTCATATACATTATTTCATGCACATAAATAAGAGCGTAAATAAATTTAAAAAAGAATGGATGTGTCATAAATGTACACTTATATGCTTATAATATTAATTAATATTAAAGTGGATTGTAATACTATTGTAGATCATAATTTCATGTGTATAACCTAAGTCTACATTTATTCAAAGTCAGGACAGGACATTCGCTTACAGAGACTGTATGCGTGAAAAAAGAGACAAAAATAAGATAAATTCGTTAGTATATAACAACCCTTCCAAATAAATGAGAATGAAAAATGACATTTGCCTATGTATTTGCCTAAAATATTCAATTTTGTTCTTTTTTTTTTGTATTTCTTTTCAACCAATTTGAGCGCGCTGTGGAGTAATTTTATAAATTTGGCAGATATTTTTATGTTTAAACAAAGTTTTAGAGCATTAAATATAAATTTAATATCAAAATAAAGTTTAGAATTTGTACTTTAATTATATAAAAAAATATTACATAAAATATATTTTAAAATTTAAAAAATTGTTGGTTAAAGAAAAATGGTGAAAAAAAATGATGATTAAAAATAATTTGTTATGTGTTTTACTCTCTTTTGAATGGTGTAAATATTTTTTTTTCAAATGGCAAGGGCTTTTTTAAATAAATTTTTCTATAATAAAACATTAATATGTATAATATTGTTTTTTTAAGCCATTACCTATTATCAAAAAATATATAATAGTAAGAAATCTTATCTCATATAAATTTTTGAAAAAAAATTTTTGTACCTACAACGCGCCGGATATTGAGACCCTATTTAGAGAAAGAGAAAAGGGGGTGAAGTGAAAGATTGAAAATAAACAAAATTTGAGTGAAGAAAAAAAATACCTTTATATTTATTATCAGGTTATCAGTTATCAGTTGTTTGTTACTGATGTTTTATAAGAGTAAAGAGAAGGATGTATATCGGATAAAGCAACGCTTGATATTTTTTGTTGTTCTTTTTTTTTTATTCATTATTATGAATTTTTGTTATTATGATTTTGATTAATGATTATCAATGCCTTTTATATTTAAAAAGCTCCGACACTAATTTTTACTTTGTTAAAAAAAGATTTTATTTATATGGGAAAACGAAGATTTACAAAGATTTTCCATACAAATAAAAATTTTTTTACGAAGCAAAATTAGTTTCGAGGCTTTTTAAATATAGAGGCGTTGTGTTTATGAATAAAAACAAAATAACAAAATAAAATGTTGTTCTGATGCGTGGTTCTATTAAGTATTAAATTTTGTAATGATGCCAAAATAAAAATACGGATCATAAGAACTGAGAAATAATTGGATTAGAATAGAATTATCATAGAAAAAAAATTGACTAGTTACCTCTGTGTAATTGCAAAAATTAAATTTGATTAAAATTGAGTCGTACCAATAGTCGGCAGTAAAATAAATATATTTTAATGAAGAGCAGGAACCACTCTGAATTAAGATTATAATTTTGATTATCTTTCGTTAAAATGGCGTTACAACTTTCGCATTTTATTTTATTTAAAATTTTACAAAATATGTATCCGCCATAGTATTTCATGAAATTCTCTTCAATTATATTATTTAAAATATCTACAGGTACAGGTATGTCATAATTGAGATCTTCATCATCAAACATAATAATGGATTCCTGTATTGAATCATTTTTGTCTTAACTAATTGAATCTGCTGTAGACCGATCAGCTAAAAGTAAATCAGTACAGTCTTCTTCACAATTAGCTGAATCTGAATAATCATTTAAAAGCCTCATTGTTAAAAGTTTAGCAATAATACTGTTAAATTCACATAAAGAGGGATTCATTTTATTTGAAATTCTCGATATGACCAATGAGAATACATTTTCAATTGGGTCTTGATTAAATATTGAAACTAAAATAAAAAATAAGTTGTTCTTTCCCATCACCTTCCCCTTTGCCATCAGGAGTTAATTTATGTATTGCGAAAGAACTTCATCAAATGTGGATAATCAAAACCATTTTGGTTCTTGGACTATTAAAAAAAAAAAAAAATTACAAATAATTACTACTTAAATATTTTTGATGCACAAACAGTGGTCGTTCACTCTCATTATTTTTTATTCATAATAATGTTTGAAAAAATATAATTTCAAAAAAAAAATTACAATAAATTTTTTTATTCTAATTTATAGATTTTCTGAAAATTCATACAAATTCAAAAATTTTCAAATAACAAATCAAAAATAATTTTTCGAACTACCAAAAATTATTTAAAGAGTAATTACACAATGAACTAAATAAACTAATAAAAAATGAAAAAAAAATAAATAAAAACAATACCTAGGTAAATGCATAAACTAAAAGCAAAAATAAAACATAAACAAATCCTGATAAAATACAATTAAAACATTTTGAATAATTTCGCATTTCTATAAAATCAAGAATCAAAATAAATAATGATATAAATGAAAATAAAAAAAAAAGAAAGTCCAGTCATGGGACTGGCGGTAGTAAGTGAAACAACATTTAAATTCAGATGATTGAGATTGAGATTGAGGCCTGAGGGTCGATTAAATTAGACAATTTTCATTTGAAAATCTTTATATATTAAAAGACTAAAAACAAAATCAAAAGTATTTTTTATGTTAACATCAATCACTTTTTTATGTATTATTTTTAAAAATTTAAGATACGTTACATATGTAATTTTTAATTTTAAAATTTTTCAACTTATAAAATAAAGAAAAGATAAAAAAAAAATTTAAAATATGTAATATAAAAATAAAATATATAAATTTAAAATAAGTAATTTTTAATTTAATTTTTTAAGTAAAGCTTTAATTGTTAACTAAAAAGAATATTAAAAATATTTTAAAAAATAAATTTTAATAATCAATATGCATACATATTATGTAGGTACCAATAATTTTTTTTTTATATATATATAGACTTAGATAGTTACCAATATTTTTTTTTATACAACTTAAATTAAAACAATAATGTTTTAAATGACTTAGCTCAATCACCAAAACAAGCAAAATATCATTAGTTAAAAGAGGTAAAATTTACATTTACTTATCGTATACCAAATTTATTATGAGAGAGAAAATGTACAAAACAAATGTTTGCCTTTTGCTTTATACTGTAAAAAAAATTTTGCATTCCCATTATTCTTCTTTGGATTTGTTTGCGTTCCCATTATTTATATGAGGCGAGGTGGCAAAAAATGTGTGTTCTAATTTAGTTTGTTCCCTTATGGTGGATTTCCTCTTCATGGACGAACGTCCGGACAATTTTATTTTACACTATAAATGAAACACAAATCCAATCAAAGAAAATTTTATGATTTCCTCTTAATGCGCGAAGGACTGACATTTGTTATGTAGTCAAAAAAGGTTGACGTTTGAAAATATGTTTACATGCGTCGATATTACTTTTATTAAAAAAAATTAAAATTTTGTTAAGAGTAATAATGGATAATAACATTGTAATATTCGAAAAAAAAATAAAATATAGCGCTTTGCTTTTATCTTAAAATATAAAAAATTTGTTAGAAACAAAATAATCTAATATTAAAAAGCAAGAAACAAAAAAAATTGCACTTCATGTCTTTTTCTTAAAAAACATTTGAAATTCTATATGTGAATGCGTTCATACATAAATCGAGATAGCAATAAATATTTATTAAATAATTATATATCTATCCTTTTCTTTTACTTCGTCCTTCAGCCAAAAGTTAAAAATATTTTAACTGAGAAATTGGATGAAGAAAAAACCCGGAGAGGATTTTTTGTGCATGTGTTGGTAAAATAAATTTTGATTGGTTAAAAAATTTGTTCGGACGTTCGTCCATTAAGAGGAAATCAACCTTTATACGATGATTATTTCTGATCTTTTATTATTTCAAATTTTACGTTTTAAACATTATTATTTTCTTATATAGGTACCTATTAAAAATATTAAATTATAATTACATTACAATAATATAAAATATTGTTAATATTTTTGTCAGTAATAATTCGGAGTTACAAACATTATTATTTCTTATTAATTAAATTAGTACACCTTAATATTTATTATATTGGTATACGATTATAAAATAATACTGAGGACAACATCTATTTACAAATCACAGAATTTGAAGAATATGATAACGCTTTTTTAGTTCGGTCTCTTAAAAATCTTATGCATAGTTGATATAATTTAGAAAATAATATTGTTTATTTTTTCCAAATCAATTATTAATCAACAAATTTTTTTAAAAATTATAAACTTTTTTTATTTAATTTCAGCCAACTTTTTCTGTTACTCTTTTTTGTTTACTATATTTTTTCTTTTTCTTGCACGTTAAATTCTTATTATCGTCTATTTCTTACAATTTTAGCAAATTTGCATATGGATTTTTATGCAAACAAATGAATACATACATGAGTACATAGGCATACTGCATTTTCTAATTGTGATTTGTGGTGGATATTCTTTGATGAGAACTATGAGAAGAGAGCAACTTCAAATGTTGTTTTTTGTTTTGTTGTTTGTATTTAAATGAGAAAAAAAATGTTTTTTGTTTTATTTTATTTCTGGTCATTTTATTTTACTTATTATTCTTACTATTCTCTACTCCGTGTGTATTGTCTGTATGTAGCATGTAGGTATCTAAAAACCAAAAGAAAAACAGCAAAAAAAATTTTGTTTGCACCAATACCTATATTTAGAATGTACATGAATGTATATATTAATAACATTTGTGACTCTTAATTTAGCGTGACGCGAGTTTATTACATTTTCCTCTACCAAATCGATCAACGTGTTAATAGAAGGTTTCACTTACAAAAAGAAACATTTCTTCAACGTCAACCACACAACAAAAATGAAGAAACTTTATTATTTAAATCATTCTTCTGAATCTCTTCAGATTATGTTCTTTTTATTCTTTATATTCTTTGCCAATGCATATGAAATTTAACCAAAAATTTTTTTGTTTGGTTAATGCCTTAATAATCATATTCATACTTATCATATTCATATCATAATTCATAATCATACATAACTAGACTTTGACCAGCTTTGACTCTTTTGTAATAAAACAATACATGCATTAAAAACAAACAATGAAAAAAGAACAAAAATATAGCATAAGCAAAATTGAATTGGAGGTTTGGATTGGAGTTCTTCAGAAAGAGATAAAACAAGAGAATTGTAAAAATATCTCTCAAAAAAGTAAAAATTACTTTCCAATTAGCACAGTACCCTCGTTGTTGTCCGAATTTACTATATTTGAAAATTTTAAAAATTATTCAGATTATTCTTCTTACTTTCTTTGTTCTTTGCTATTATGTAAGCGGAAAAGGGCATGGTTGTATGAAAGACAAAATTGCTATGAAATTTAATTTAATTTAAATTTTATTAAACGATAAAAATAAATTATGCCAATACTTAACAACAATACTGTACATTCATATTAGAATGAACTTCTTGGTCAGAATGAAAATAGCCACCAAATTGTATCAAAATATAAAAATGTTAGCAATCACATATCGTTGAACACGATAATGAGAATGTTGAAAGCGTTAATGAATTAAAGTGAGATGAAATATGTTTGTTTAGAAACAACATCAAAAAAACAGAAAATTTGAAAAAACTTATCAGATATCTTGCAAAAAATATGAATTCACATTTTCATTTCATTTCGTATTTTAGAACACCAATTTTAATTTTTGTTTCTACAAAATTTATGAAAAATTAATTTTGAAAAATACAGGGTTAATATATACACATCATTTAATTCTAAAAATTATAATAACGTAATAATAGTGTTCATCAAGGACATAGATTGATAATTAAGCTTTTTAGCAAGATTATTTTTTTAAAACATTTAGCTACTAATAATTATTGAAAAATGAAATCTAACTAATTTTAATAAAATAATGAAAAAAAAAATATTTTATCCATGATTAATTGGAATTTAATTTACAACTTCTGAGCAAATAAACTATAAAGCAATTTAAGGCTACTCGAAAAAAATTCACAAAACATTTTTAATATAAAAATTATTTTTAATGGAAAGGTTTTCGATAAATTGAATTTAGTTGAGCAATTGATTAAATATTTTCCGATACATATATTATATTGATTAAATTTATGCGGAAATTCATTGTTTTTATAAAGTAAATGATTCTAGTGTTTTTTTAAATGAAATAGATATTAAATATATAATAGAAACTTGCACACAATATGTATTATATACTATATACATATATATATTATGCACAAATTTGTATTACATAGTGTATTTATTAGATTTTTAAAGTTTTGAAAGCTATTCAAATAATAAAACTAAAAATTTGGTAATCAAATTGTGTAGAATGAATGAATTGAAAACATATATATACACTTTTAAATTATTAATTATAATATTTTAAATGAAATTTCACAGATTTCGAGATAGTAACATTTCAAAGTAAAAAATATTTAATTTTAGATAATTTTTATTTTATTCTATTAAACTAAAATACTTGTTTATATAGCTTACAATTTTAAATTTAATATTTTCTGATAAATTTTGTTTTTTTTTTTTGTTTTTTTTATATGTTATAAAATGAATGCTGGAATTTTGGTCTCTTTATTGGGACATTTTTAAAATGTAAAATTATAAAACAATTAACAAGTTGTTTATAAATAAAATAGAAAAAAAACAAATAAACAAATATGTATATATATTAATGTATATATATATATATATATATATATATATATATATATTAAGTTCGACAAAATTATGATCATTTATCATAACTTCCAAATTATTTTTAAATTTATGTAGCTTATTTGTATGTATTTTTCCGGTATTAAATTTAAGCAATGCTACATTGTTTTATTTTTTTTTTTGTAATTTTTTTTTTTATTATAAATTTTGTATTTGTTGCCATCATTTGTAATTTTAACATTTAGATATTTTAGAAATAATTATATGCTAAGATATAAACTTATATTCCTTTTTTTTTATAAATATAAATTTTGTTTGTTTTTTATTTTTATTACTATTTTCAAATTTAAGTTCCCATCATAGGTTCTGTACGTATATCAGACTTGAGTTTAACAAATTCTTTTGCAACTTCATCATTATTACGCTGTGATAATATACGAAGTATGGTCCAACCAGTTTCATCCATTTGTATACGTTTTTGCAATGGTAACCAACAAGCACATGATCCCTACAGAATTAAGATTAGAAGAGAAAAATAACCTTGATTTAAAAAAAAATGTTTAACTTAGATTATAATTTGTAAAAATTATTTAATTTATTATTATAATATTTATGTATTCAAAATATATATAATTATGAAATTTAAAATATATTTAAGAAGATAAACTTGAATTGTTGTAATTTTAATTCAATTATTTTCAAATTAATTTTAATTATTATATTTAAACTTATAGATTTAAATTACATATAAATATGTCATATTTTTTACACTTACTCTTTCAATTATATCTTTAAGTTGGATAACAGCAACACCAACTAAACGATCATCACGGGCAAAACAATAATCTTTAATGCATATATGAATTTCAAAGAAATCAAGTTGTTCTTCATTTCCAATCATACTTTAAATTAATTAAAATTTTAAATTTATTACAAAAAATAATGGTAAATTTAATAACTATGTATATATAACTTACAAATGAAAAGTTTCATTATATTTTGGTGACCAGTTATTTGATTTTGATTTGGTAGCATGTTTTCGTTTTTTATCTTGTAAATGTGGTCCAATTAAATTAATTTCGACAAATGGTCGGAACATTCCTGATTGAATTGTCCATTTTAGATCATTTGCAGCAACAACTAAGATATTTTGTTTTGTTTATTATTATTTATTTTTATTGCCTTAATGTATAATGTATATTATGTTAAGAAAAAATATGTTTAATTTCATATATTTTAATTTATTACACCTTTGATTTGTGCTCATTTAGACTAACCTGAATTAATTATTTAAAACATAATCTAATTTGTGAAGGCAAAAATGGCAAATAAAACCTTTAATTAATCACTTTTATACAAATAAATAAAACCAAATTTAAATCTCTTAACTAACAGGTTCTAAATACTATTCATAAGATAATAGCAATTATTATAAAGAAAAGATTAGAAGAAGTACTAGAACCAATACTACGGAAAGAGCAGGCAGGTTTCAGACCAAACCGAAGCTGTGTAGACCAGGCAAATACTTTACGGGTCATAGTTGAACAATCAGTGGAATGGAATGCCCCACTATATCTACTATTCATAGATTTTAAGAAAGCATTCGACACAGTCAAGAGATGCGCAATATGGAGAACACTTACAAAGAAAGGAGTTCCTGAAAAAATCATCAACATCATCAAAGCGATGTATGAAGATGCAGAGACAACAGTTCAACACAGAGGTAAGATCAGTGATCCATTCTACACCAATATAGGAGTTAGACAAGGATGTCCACTATCTCCACTTCTCTTCAACACAATACTAGACGACATTCTAAGAGAAGTTTGCACTGGAATAAACGGAATAGAATGGGATCTCTTCGGAAACTTAGAAGACTTAGATTACGCAGATGATGTATGCCTCATATCAAAAAATCAAAGGGACCTACAGAACAAAGTCAACAGATTACAGGAAGAAGCAAAGAAATCGGGACTGGAATTAAATATCGAGAAAACCAAAGCAATGAGGACAAACAATAGTTACAGTGAGCCAATAACAGTGAGTGGACAACAGATAGAATACGTAGAAGAATTCAACTACCTGGGGTGCATTATAACATCAAGAGGAGGTGCAACAGAAGATGTCAACAGCCGTATAAATAAGGCAAGAAGAACATTTGGGAGCCTAATGAAGATATGGCGGAGCAACCAAATATCGAGAACAACAAAGCTAACAATATTCAGAGCATGTGTTAAGTCAACATTAATATATGGCAGTGAAACATGGCTCACTTCGGTCAGAATCAAACAGAAGCTACAAGTATTCATCAACAAGTGCTTGAGAATTATATGCAGAATATTCTGGCCGGCAAGAATTAGCAACGAAGATTTATGGATGATAACTGGAGAAGAACCTATCAACAGACAGATAAATAGGAAAAAATGGAAATGGATAGGTCATACACTAAGGAAATCAGAAAGTGATATAGCAAGAAGAGCTCTAGAGTGGAATCCACAAGGACAAAGGAGACCCGGCAGACCATACAACACATGGAGACGCACAATCGATCAAGAATTAACAGTCAACAATTATACCTGGGACGATATTAAGGAAGTAGTACTCAACAGAGAGGAATGGAGGTTCACTATCGAAGCCCTATGCTACCACGCGGAGTAATAGGAGAAAAAAAAAAAAAAAAAAAAAAAACTAACAGGATCTGTTAATCAAAATTATGTTGATTTGATACTAAACCTTAATCTATTACCGCCCTCATAAGCGGATTTTCAAGAAAGGCTGAAATTTTTTGTATTTGTTCGGAAATAGTATTAATTCACTGGTGGAAAATATTTATTTATTTAATTATTTATAAGAAATTATATCTATATCTCTTTATTTATTTATACACAAGTATTTTGTATGGGAATTTTAAATTTAAGTAGAGAGTAGCCAAGTACTACAATATCACAAGGATACAATATTTTTTTTTATACTTTTATCACAGATAAGTAATTATACACAGATCTCTTAATTCGCCAAAAAAAAATGAGACAACTATTACACTGCAAACAAAACAAGCTTTCACAAAATAAGAATAATAAAAAACAAAATCAAAAATGAAAGCTGTTGTGCAGCATATACATACGCAATTCTTCTGTAAGTATTTGTTATAAACAAAAAGTGTAAACAAAAAAATGTAAACAAAATTTAATTCAATACATTTTTTTGTTATTTAATAAATCATATTTCAAAACAGAAAAATATATAAATAAAATAATTTTTAAATAAAATTAATTTTTATTTATATATCCTGAAATTTTTAATTAAACATTAAATCATCCGACGCATACTCTGCTTCATTATTTTTCAGCAACAAAAACGAAAGTAAAAATTAAATTCAAGAACCCATTACCTCTTGAACAGAATGAACTTAATTTTTTTTTATTTTAAAATTGATTTTATGATTTGATTACATGATATGGAAATGAATATAAAAAAACAATTCAATTTGTATTAATGTGTTGTACTACAGTTACACAATAATTTGACTTTTACATACACATTCAAATAAAAAATATTTTTTTTAGTTGTTAAAGTAGAATCTCTGCATTGAAGTTAAAACTTTTTCACCTTCTGCGCGATGACTGCGTTGACAACTTTTAATTCTGTGCATTTGCATATATTTTCATATGTTTCAACTTTCAAAGTAGTATTTCTGCGCGATGACTGCGTGGTGGCTGTGCTCATTCTGTTCAGGGTATTTTTCTTTTTTGTCGATGGGGTGAATTGTCTTTGCTTATTGGATATTTCTTTGCAAAAAGAACTGAAACAAAATTGCTTTTCCGTACAACTGTGTTGGTATGGTATTGGTTGGTTTCGTAAATTTAGCAAATACTGAAATTGGTTCAGCAAATACCTGAAGATATTTAGCAAAAACCGCAACATATTTAGAAAAACCCTCAATTTGACTCGCAAATGATATATATTTCGATATATTTCGTCATATTTGAACGCTACTTTTAATTCTACCTGTTCACTGAAAATCTTAACACAAATATTTTGACTTATGTTTATCAATTTTACGTTTTTCAATATTATAAATTTTATACTGAATAAATTTAAAAAAAAAAATTAAAAACAAATAATAAAACTGAAATAAATTCATTAAAAATTACAACTTAAAATCACCCAGAACATATTTTTTTTTACGTTTATAAAAAATTCAAATAAATAAAATGAAGAATAAAAGTGCATTGTAGAAAAATGGAATATATTTGAAATATTATCCTCAAAAATTATTCAATAAAAAAACAAAATTGAAACCTGTAGATATTTAAATATTTAATTATCATTCATAATTCAATAAAGTAACTTCATAAATAATTTGATCAACTCTATTTAATAAAATTCATACCAAGTAACAGTCCGTTATTAAAAACTTTGATTTAAATAATTCTAGTCAATAAATTCATATTAAGAAGTTGTCCGTCAAAGAATTCTCCTTCCATTATTAATATTATTTCATTTTCATATCAACTCAAAATACTATTTTTCATTTTTTATCAACCTAACAAAAGTTTATATTTAGAAATTTAATAATTGTCCGCTGTTACAATTCTCTCATACAAACTCTAATATAAATTTAATAAAAGAAGAAAACACATACGTTCCTGTAAATTAACAATAAAGAATAAACCACATAAAAAGAAAAAAACCGTTTATCGCTGCAAAAAACTTTTAAAAAAGCTTTTGTTTTTTATCTTTTGTTTTCATTATTTTTGTTTTTCAAAAGCTGTCTGCTAAAATTGTCCGCTGTTAGATTTCCGCTATTACAATTTTTTGTCTCGGATTTTTTGTTCGAACTACTTCATCTGTATAATTACTTATCTGTGCTTTTATTATTAACTATAACTTACTGACAGTTTATATGTAAAAAAAAAATAATATATATCACTACGTGTAAGATCTCATTTTGCATATTGTTCACATTTTCTATTTCCTATCGCAGTAATCAAAAAATATCATGACCAGGTTTTGTCAATATTTTGGTAGGAAATTGTATACACAAAATTATGATGACAATTTATTGATATTACCTACAAACTTACGACAAATTCTTTACAAAAGTTTGTCTAAATTACCGACAAATTGTTGATGAATTTGTTACAAAATTGTCATTCATACTGTGGGGTCAACCATGCCGACATTTCTTCAATAAAAATTGTCACAACAATTTGTCGACAATTCAACTAAATTTGTACAACTAATGGTCACCTTTGTGACTATAAACAAGGGCATCTTTTGTGACATTTGATTTTGTAAATATGGGTCACCTTTTGTGAGATTTGATTGCTCGGGTACATGCTAATTAATTTTACTACAAATTCTTCCTATGTAGCTAGTAAGACCTTTGGAAAATGGTAATTGACGTATTTTTTTATTGTTTACCTAATTACAAATTTTCTCTGTAACGACCTTTGGTTTGGAAATATTTCTGATGAGTATTAAGAGCTGTACCGAACCAGTAAAAATTTTGGAAATGGATACGCTTACTTGTTTATTTTTAAGAGAGTATAGCTGAGTAACTAAACTTTGTTTTTTGAAATATTACAGAATGGCGTTACAAGTTGTATGGTAGCTGTCGAAATTAGGTTAGATATCTTTTTTTAAATATATATAAAGATATATATATATATATATAAATAAAAATAAAGATAATAATTAGCAGCATAAAATTTCGAGCTAAATAAGCAAACTTTTCTTTTTATAATTATTATAGAAGATATATAAAAAACGTATAATACATTTTGTTTTCATTTACCTTTCACAGTTACTTTATGTTCACCAGTTCCCGGATGTGTAAATAGATCAATTTGTACAGATACTTCACCAACGCTTTCTTCAGGATTTTCTGAATCTAGTGATTGGTTAATTTTATTTTTTAAATAATATATTTCATAAATTTTATAATTTTATTAATTATTTCAAATGAAAATAAAAACAAAAACAAGTTGTTTAATAATCATTAAAATGCACATGGAAACAAAAATATGTCAAGCTTATTTAAAATTAGTAGTTAATTATATAAAATAAATTATTTTACAAAATAGTGATATTACAATAATATGATTCAATTTCGTTACATATAGATAAATAATTAATTAATTGCTCACTTGAGAAAAAAAATGTAAATAAAATAAAATAAATCTTAATATCAAGTGTTAATTATATCACAATGTTAGTAGAGGAGTTCATCTACAGTACTACAGGAACTCATCTATTGTTGTGCTACACTATCTAACACTGTAATACAATATATAATTTTTAAATTTATTCTATAGTCGATTGATATAATGATGTAAACTATGAGTTATAAAAATCAATCAAAAAATTATTTATTGTTTTTTTTTTTTTTTTAACTTAAATGATATAAAGTAACTACTTATTATGATTAAGAAAATAATTGATTATAAAAACATTTATCATACGTGAATTGAGAATTCCATAATGCGTGTTTATGTATTATATTTACATGTATGTAAGCTAATTCAAAACCAGAAACAGAGATTATAATAGAGATGCCGATTTGGAGAAAAAATGACACATCAAATGTTGGTTACAGTATCAAAATGAAATAATAACTATTTTAGTTAGTTAGTTTAGTTTTCAAAATTCATTTATTTATTATACCATGTTACATTATTACCTTAGTTCCTTAGTACATTATTACCTAATAATAGTAAAATTTTGCAAAACAGTAATGGTAAAATTAGATAAATGTAAGATCATTCTGATATTCCTGAGAATATTTGATGAACGAAATAACAAGAGTAGGAATAATCTATCTATATTCTATATACTATATGTAAAATTGAATGTATGTTTATGTCCAAGTATTTCCCACTTCCAGTTGACCTGGAGACTTGAAGTTTTCAACAAAGGTAGGGTTTGGGTTGTGATATAGGAAAAAGTTCCAAAAACTTATCAGGGAGAGAGTTATTTTAGATTTTATTTTTTTTTTCATGACGTCACTGTGTGTTTGGGTGGATATGAGCATAATTCAAAACATTTTTTTTATGATTTTTTTTTGTGTATCTCTTTTTTATATTATGTATTCGTAATATATAGAATGTTAATATATCTATGATACAATTTGTATATTAATATACATGGTATATATTCATACATACAATGTTACTCACTAATCACATGTGGTCACATCGTCATAGTTTGTTTTATGTTTATTATTATTTTTTATAAATATTTACACAAACCAAGGGATTTTTTAAGAAATAAAATGAGATTTTATACTACTATTTCTTTTTAAACTTATAACTCAATACCGAACGTCTTAAAATATTTTTTTCCCACCTAATTAAAGAAAATTTAATTTCCTTAAAAAAAAATCCTCGAAAGGATATACTTTTGAAGTTGCTTCAAAAGTTGTAGGCTATTTTGTCCCCACACTTCCTGCTTTTTTGCAGTAAATTTTTTTATTTTCATTTATTTTTAATACACGAAATTTTATTTTATCCATACAAAAACAAAAAAAAATCAATAGCAGGTAGGTAGCAAAGATAGAACATATTACATGTACATGCTAATGTATATAATTTTTTTTTTATAATATTTATGAGTATGACGTTACTTTTGTACTTGATTTGTTTTTGTTTTTTTCAAATGTACATGCAAAATAAAAAACGGTTTTTATTTTTTTGTAGAAGAAATTCCAATTTCGTCAGAATTTTTATTAAAATTTCGATTTTAGAGTGATGACTTCAAATTTTTTTTTGCTTTGTTTTCTTGCTTTAAGGAATGAGGAAAAAAATTAATACAAAAAAAACTCAAAAATTTGTTTCTGAATTTTTTTTTATAGTTTTTACAGATGCAAACACATAACAAGTGCAAGTCTATATTGCCTAGCATAGCAATACATATAGTCTTACCATAATATATTACCTGCTTTCAAGTTATTAATTATTATGGTTATTTTATTAACAACGAATTAGAAATAATGAAATTGTTATTCATATAAAAAATGAAACAATGTTTTAGTTACATTCTCCCTTTCTTTGCACTACTATTTGCTAAAAATTATGAAAATGAATGTTTTCAAACCAAATAGAGCTTATATGCAGAGGCGTAAAGTTCATACAAAGAATATGTACGATTTTATTTTAAAATTTCACAAAAAATTCAAGAAGCATAGCTCCACCTTATATGCGTTGGTAATTTAAAAGTTTTTTTTTGCGATTCTCAAAATTTTTTGTTTTATTCATTTTACTTTTATTTGCTCTTCTTTATTCGGTTTTCCTCTTGATGGACGAACGTCCGGACAATTTTATTTTACACTATAAATGAAACACAAATGCAATCAAAGAAAATTTTATGATTTCCTCTTAATGCGCGAAGGACTGACATTTGTTATGTAGTCAAAAAAGGTTGACGTTTGAAAATATGTTTACATGCGTTGATATTACTTTTATTAAAAAAAATTAAAATTTTGTTAAGAGTAATAATGGATAATAACATTGTAATATTCGAAAAAAAAATAAAATATAGCGCTTTGCTTTTATCTTAAAATATAAAAAATTTGTTAGAAACAAAATAATCTAATATTAAAAAGCAAGAAACAAAAAAAATTGCACTTCATGTCTTTTTCTTAAAAAACATTTGAAATTCTATATGTGAATGCGTTCATACATAAATCGAGATAGCAATAAATATTTATTAAATAATTATATATCTATCCTTTTCTTTTACTTCGTCCTTCAGCCAAAAGTTAAAAATATTTTAACTAAGAAATTGGATGAAGAAAATTTCCGGAGAAGATTTTTTGATTGGTTAAAAAATTTGTCCGGACGTTCGCATTTATTCGCTTACAGAGCCTGATGCATGAAAAAAGAGACAAAAATAAGATAAATTCGTTAGTATAAAACAACCCTTCCAAATAAATGAGAATGAAAAATGACATTTGCCTATGTATTTGCCTAAAATATTCAATTTTGTTCTTTTTTTTTGTATTTCTTTTCATCCAATTTGAGCGCGATGTGAAGTAATTTTATAAATTTGGCAGATATTTTTATGTTTAAACAAAGTTTTAGAGATTTAAATATAAATAAAAAAATATAAATTTAATATCAAAATAAAGTTTAGAATTTATACTTTAATTATATAAAAAAATATTACATAAAATATATTTTAAAATTTAAAAAATTGTTGGTTAAAGAAAAATGGTGAAAAAAAATTGTGATGATTAAAAATAATTTGTTATGTGTTTTACTCTATTGTGAAAGGTGTAAATATTTTTTTTTTCAAATGGCAAGGTCTTTTTTAAATAAATTTTTCTATAATAAAACATTAAAGTATAAGGGTGGTCCGGTTTAAAGCAAAAAGTTTTTAAGGGATAATTCCTTGGAGTATTTTAGGAAAAAAATTGTTCTAGAAGAGGAGTCTATCTTTAAATTTACCTGGGCTACAGAGGATTAAAGAAAATCGGATTAGAAAAATTATGTCTAAAGAATGTCAACTACAGCTCAGAAGAAATTGAAACTAGAGCAACATCTTCTTGATAGCTTTTTTTAAGAATTAATACACCTAATTAACGGTTGCATGAGTATCAGACTTACCGTTTTTGAATAATAACTGCATAAACTTAAAATTTTGCTTTTAAAAATTGAAAATTTTGTAAAAAACGTTAATTATCTCGAAAAAATTCGCTATTTTTTTTTTTCATTGTGTTGATGCGCTACATCATCCCCTACAACTTTTTCATACACAACTTTCATATCAGACTTGCCGTTTTTCATGTAAAGTCATATAAAATTTCATTAACCCTAACTAATTTCAGTAATTTTAACTAATTTTGACTAAAAAATAAAATTGTTACAATATTCAACTCTCAGTTATTATTTTTCTTACTAAAACATGGGTTACCCAAATATTAAATATGACTTTACATATTTGAAAAAAATGGTAACAACAACTTCGAACTAATCGTAAATTAAAAAAAAGGAAGAAGGATGGTCCTAAAAACCTGCCTCACCCAAAACAAACCAGAATCAATGATTGCTGGTTGAATAACTCTAAAGAATTCACCAATAGATTTAGCGAACTCGATACAGCTGAACCTGAAGAAACTACCCAGGAAACAAAATCGCCAAAACCTCTTCCAATTTTTGTGTCTGGGGTTCAGAACATGTCTTCTCTTATAAACCTTTTAGGTCAAACTTGCTCAGCCGAATACTTCACGAACCTTCGAAATGAAGTGAAAATTCAAGTGACACACATCAGTGACTACCGAGAAACAGTTAAAGGTTTGAAATTAAAGGAAACTCAAATCCATACGTATCAACTGAAACAGGACAAAAGTTTTAGAGTGGTAATCAGAGGTCTACGAAAATAGGATCTAACCACAATGGACTTGAGGAGATAATGGACAAACACGGGTTAGGGAGAGAAAGAAACAACAACGGGAAAAGATTGATAAAGTTGTGTCAGACTTTCGACCTAGCAATCGGAGGAAGTCTATTCCACACAAAGATATCCATAAATACACCTGGACAACACCAAACGGGATCTCAAGAAATCAGATAGATCACATATGCATCAGCAAAAAATGGAAACAATCAATATTAGATGTGAGAAATAGAAGGGGAGCAGATATACGCAGCGATCATGAATTACTAACTGGAGACTTCAGAATGAAACTAAGTCAACAAGGAAGAGGCAGAAGAAATAGAAAGAAGAAAATAAATATAAACAACTTAAAAAATCCGCAAGTAAGAGCTGACATGGTTACGGCGTTACGAGAGAATGTTAGAAATAATAGAGAAAGAAAAATCTCGATAACCGACAACACATGGGCCTTGATTAAAAGAAGAGGTGAAATGAAGAAAATGATAAACAACAGGATAGCATATACCACCATCATGGAAGAAAGGAATGATTGTCAAGATACCAAAGAAAGAAGACTCGGCAAATTGCAGCAACTGGAGAGGAATCACGGTTCTAAATACTACACATAAGATAATAGCATTTATTATAAAGTAAAGATTAGAAGAAGTACTATAAACCCATACTACGGAAAGAGCAGGCAGGTTTCAGACCAAACCGAAGCTGTGTTGACCAGTCAAACACTGTACGGGTCATAGTTGAATAATCAGTAGAATGGAATGCCCCACTATATCTACTATTCATAGATTTTAAGAAAGCATTCGACACAGTCAAGAAATGCGCAATATGGAGAACACTTACAAAGAAGGGAGTTCCTGAAAAAATCATCATCATCAAAGCGATGTATAAAGATGCAGAGACAACAGTTCAACACAGAGACAATATCAGTGATCCATTCTACACCAATATAGGAGTTAGACAAGGATGTCCACTATCACCACTTCTCTTCAACACAATACTAGACGACATTCTAAGAAAAGTTTGCACTGGAATAAACGGAATAGAATGGGATCTCTTCGGCAACTTAGAAGACTTAGATTACGCAGATGGTGTATGCCTCATAGCAAGGAATCAAAGGGACCTACAGAACAAAGTCAACAGATTACAGGAAGAAGCAAAGAAATCGAGACTGGAATTAAATTTCGAGAAAACCAAGGCAATGAGGACAAACAACAGTGCTAGTGAGCCAATAATAGTTAGTGGACAACAGATAGAATACATAGAAGAATTCAACTACCTGGGGAGCATCATAACATCAAGAGACGGTACAACAGAAGATGTCAACAGCCGTATAAATAAGTCAAGAAGAACATTTGGGAGCCTAATGAAGATATGGCGGAGCAACCAAATATCGAGAACAACAAAGCTAACAATATTCAGAGCATGTGTTAAGTCAACATTAATATATGGCAGTGAAACATGGCTCACTTCGGTCAGAATCAAATAGAAGCTACAAGTATTCATCAACAAGTGCTTGAGAATTATATGCAGAATATTCTGTTCGGCAAAAATTAGCAACGAGGATTTATGAATGATAACTGGAGAAGAACCGATCAACAGACAGATAAATAGGAAAAATGGAAATGGATAGGTCATACAGAAAGTGAAATAGCAAGAGTGGAATCTACAAGGACAAAGGAGACCCGACAAACAACTCCTCACACATGGAGACGCACAATTTATCAAGAATTAACAATCAACAATTATACCTTGGACGATATTAAGGAAGCAGTACTCAACAGAGAGGAATGGAGATTCACTATCGAAGCCCTATGCTCCCACGCGGAGTAATCGGAGAAAAAAAAATCAGAGGTCTACATCCTTCTGTAGAACTAAACCTCATAAAAGATGACCTTAAAAATTAGATCCAGAAGTAATTAACATCTACAACCATAAACAGCGTAGAGGAGAAAATGAATTTGCAGTACCGCTTTTCTTTTTAAATCTTAGCCAAAAAGAAAATAATAGAGATATTTACAAAATACGATATCTGTTACATGAACGTATAACTGTGGAAGCTCCAATAAAGAAAAAGGAAATACCTTAATGTACCAAATGCCAGCGTTATAAGCACACTTGGCAATACTGTAATAGGTTGCCCAAATGTGTAAAGTGCGCTGATGATCATATTACAAAGAACTGCCCAAACAAATACCTAAGGTCTAATGTCAAGTGCACTTTGTGTCTAGGCAATCATCCCGCTAATTACAAGGGTTGTCAACGGTATAAAGAAATTAAAAAACAAAAATTTCCCAGTTTACGTAATAGGCAGCTACCTCAACAAAGTCATAGCATTGACGAAGATAAAGGAAAGTGATATTCAAACTGTTTTTGGCCATAAATCCTATGCGGAAATATTAAAAAACAAGAGTGATACGCCACAGCAACCAGCTTTCATATCAAACAATAATGCAACTTGTACTATCAGCTCCTCAACCAATTCAAATGAAGTTTTCGAATTAAAAAACATGGTGAAAGAATTAATGTCGCAAGTTGGGCCTTTGATTAATCTCTTTAATACCCTTCTCCTGAACTTACATAAAAATAGCTAAACTCCTCAACATAGTCGTCTGGAATGCCAACGGACTGTCAAACCATCAACAAGAACTGTATCATTTTATTACCAAATAGACATCTTATTAATTTCTGAAACCCATTTCAGAAACAAAACTTATTTTAACATAAAAACTTGCGCCACATATTCCACAAATCATCCTGATGGAACGGCTCATGCTGGTACTGCAATAATTATCAGGAAAAACATACAGCACTATGAACTTCCTAAATATAAATTTAATCATATTCAAGCAACAAGTGCCGTGATAGCTGACTGGAATGGGCCCTTAACTATTTCAGCTATATATTGCCCTCCCAAACACAATATCAAAAAATCTTAATTTATTGATTATTTTAAAACTTTGGGAAATGCCGGCGGAGATTATAATTCTAAACATTCGTTCTGGGGCTCTAGGCTGATCACTCAAAAAGGAAGACAGCTACTACTAGCCATGCAAGAATTTAACTTGAATTATCTGTCTACTGGACAACCTACATACTGGCCTTCTGATCCTAATAAAACACCGGATCTTTTGGATTTTTGCGTCATGAAAGGTATCTCACCAAAACTATTTACTGTGAAATCAAGCCTCGAGCTGTCTTCAGATCATACGCCTATCGCCATTATCTCTGCCTAAACCAAAGTCGTAATAAAAAAAATGAACAACGGTTACATACAAGGAAATCTAACTGGGATAATTATAGAAAGGAAATTGAAACTAAAACTTCACTAAATATAGGATTGAAAAATCCCCAAGATATTAATGAAGCTATAAAAAACCTAAATATAACCATGATTGAAGCAACAGTATCATCAACTCCGACACAAGGAAATATCCGAAAATATGTTATTTTTCCACCTGAAATAAAATCCAAAATCATAGCAAAAAGAAACCTTAGGAAATATTGGCAAGTAACTAGATCCCCAAAAATCAAAGCCAGGTTAAACCGTGCAATCAAAGAACTTACATTTTTGTTAAATAAAACCAGAGAAAGTTCGTTGAAGAATTACCTTGAAAGACTAACATATACCGATCTTAATGACTACTCACTGTGGAAAGCAACAAGAAAACTGAACGGTCACAACAAATTATAACTCCACTAAGGAAATCAAATGGTAATTGGACCAGAAGCGATGGTGAGAAAGCAGAGCTTTTTGAATCACATTTACAAAAAGTGTTTGTACCGTATCCATCAGTAATTTCAGTCGACGAAAACAACAAGATTGAAAACTACCTTGACATGCCTTATCAAAAGGATTTACTGATAAAGAAAGTCCGGATAAAGGAAGTACAGGAAATTATAAAAAAATCTGTGTCAGATAAGAAGGCTCCTGGGTAGGATGGTATCACAGGCAAAATGGTAAAGAAACTTGCGCATTGCAGTGTAAAAATCTTAACTCACATTTTCAATGCCATATTAAGAACAAGCTACTTCCTAGATATCTGGAAAACTGCTCAAATCATAATGTTAGCTAAACCGGGGAAAGAGCCAAATTGTGCTAGTTCATATAGACCAATAAGTCTTCTGCCAGTAATATCAAAATTAATTGAAAAACTAATAGCCAAAAGATTGATTAAAATAAATAATGAACGAGATATCGTACCTGCTCATCAGTTTGGCTTTCGTCACAATCACGGAACAATCGAGCAAATACATAGAGTAGTCAATCATGTAAATAAATCACTTGACAAGAAAAATACTGTTCTGCAGCTTTTCTGGACATTTCGCAAGCCTTCGACAAAGTTTGGCACCAAGGTCTCATTTACAAGCTTAAAAAACTACTTCCTCACCACTATCAGCAACTTTTGTCAACCTATTTGTCAGATAGGAGGTTCTTCGTTAAATACAACGGGGAACAATCGACACTAAAAGAAATTAAATCAGGGCTGCGTTCTTGGACCACTACTATACCTGATATTTACAGCGGACCTCCGAATATAACCGAGGGTACTCACTGCTACTTTTGCTGACGACACAGCGGTCTTAAACTAATCCGAGATTAGCTTTAGAAGTTCTTCAAAACTACCTATTGGACATTCAAAACTGGCTGAAAAAGTGAAGAATAAAGGCCAATGAATCGAAATCCGTTCATATCACCTTTACATGGAATTGGCTCACTAAGAGTGGGTTAAATACTTAGGTATGCACTTAGATAGACGCCTCACTTGGGAAAGTCACATCATCAACAAAAATAAACAATTACGATTAAAATTCAACCAATTATTTTGGTTAATAGGACGTTTCTCCAATTTTTTGCAAGTCTTCGTTCCCACCTATGATTGACAATAATAGTATTATTATATCAGATTCTGTTAAAGCTAATATCTTTGCAAAATTATTTGCAGTTAACTCCACACTCCCTTCTACAGCCTAAAATCCTCCATCAATCCCTGTTCTAAATTATTTCTTCCGAAGGATTTACTTTAGAACAAGAGCTGTAGTAAAAATCTTGAAGAATCTCGATATAAAAAAATATACCGGTTCTGATGGTATACCTGCAATTGTGTGCGACACATTGCCTTCGCTATTTCCAAACCTCTGCGCAACATATTCCATTTGTCCTTTTCTTCAGGAACTTACCCGTCCTGTTGAAAATGTTCCCCAAGTTTATCCTATTCCTGAAAAAGATGAAAAAAGCAATCCTTCAAACTATAAGCCCGTAGCTATTACTTCCATTATTTCAAAAACGATGGAAATTTTAATTAATCATAAGCTGAAGAAATATCTTGACAGTAGAGGTATAATTCATGATAGCCAATACGGCTTTCGAGCCAAACGTTCCACCGGTGATCTTATGACATGCCTCTGCGAGAAGATCAACACCAGCCTGCATAAATCTGGTGAAGCTACTATTGTAGCTCTGGATATATCTAAGGCTTTTGATCGAGTTTGGCATTCTGCTCTTATAGCAAAATGCAACGCTATAGGCCTTGGTTCAACCTTTTTAAATGGATTGAAAGTTTTCTTTTAAATCGATCTACCATAATTTCAGTTGACGGTTCTTTTCCCGACCAACTTCAAATCAATGCTGATGTTCCAAAGGATCTGTCCTTTCACCCACCCTATTTCTCATTTTCATTAATGACCTTCTCAAATTAACTTTCAATCCAATCCATAGTTTTGCTGATGACAGCACTCTAGTAGCATCATATGATTTTCTAAAACAAACTAATGCTACAGCTTCCGCAGTCACCTCCAAAAGAACAATGATGGTGGGCGCGCTCAATCACGACCTTGCCAAAATTGTCGACTGGGGTAAAGCTAACAGAGTCGAGTTTAACAGTTCAAAAACTCAAATATGTCTTGTTGGTAACAAGCTAACAGTATTCGAACCTGCTCTCCGGTTTCAAAATGAAGGTATTCCGCGACTCAAAGACCTGAACATTCTCGGAATGCGAGTGAATCAAAATATGCACTTCTCAAATTAACTTTCAATCCAATCCATAGTTTTTAGTTATGCACTGGAACGAACATATTTTCGATATTGCGAAAAGCGCCGCAAAATGTTCAGGCTGTTTGAGTCGCTGCAAAACTTATTTTTCATCTCGAGACCTTTTAAAAATCTATAAAGCATATGTACGACCCAAGCTCGAGTATAACTCACATTTATACGCAGTTGCACCAACAACTGCTTTAAATTTTTTGAACAAAGTTCAAAACCGCGCCATTCGTCTTAAAGGCAACATAAATGTGACCTTATCCCTTATACCACTTGGTCATCGTCGTATTGTTGGAGCACTTACTCTATTTTATAGATATCTGCTTGGTTTTGCCACTTGTTCCGATGAATTAAAATCACTTCTTCCTCTTAAGCAATTCCATCGAACAACACGAGAGGCATCAAGTGCCCACCCTTTCACAGTGAAAATTTCGAGATGGTTTAAGTCCTGTTATGGAAACTCTTTTATAGTAAGAACATCTCGATTGTGGAATCGCGTCCCAATCGAAACATTCCCAATGAGAGAACGATTTTCAAATCTTCGTTTTTCCATACAAAGAATTAATATCCCTTTCTAACGAAGCAAAAATTAGTTTTGGGGCTTTTGAAATATCGAGGCATTGATAATCATATAATAAAATCATAATAACAAAAAAAAATTTTTTTTTTGTTGGTTTCCTCTTTGTCTATATTCGTCAATTAATAATAATGATTAATTGAAAAAAAAAAAAGAAAAACAAAAACATTTCAATCTTCGATTTATCCGACATACACCATACTCTTATAAAATATCAGCAACAACTGAATAGTGAATACTGATTGATAGTGATGTGATAAGTGGTAATGAAAGTAAACAGTAAAGGTATTTTTTTCTTCTCTCAAAATTTTGCATATTTTCTATCTTTTCGTTTCATATTCATATGCATTGCACATGTTTTTTTGAATTATTGTGGATGTAAATGAACGAGAAATGGAGCAATTGATTTTCTTATAAAATCGTTAATTTTATCTTCATACAAAAATTTTATATGGGATTGTACTTCTGTATATTATTTTTTCTGTGGTAGTATCAAAAAAGAAACTGCCTTGGGACTAGTGTACAATGGCTAATAGATTATTGTTTGAAGCTTCAGATAGAACCTTACGGGATTTACGAAATAATAACAGCATTATGGGTGGAGCAAAATTTTGCTCTCGGTTTTAGACAAATTATTTCAGTGGTTCAGACAGGAACGAGAACTGATGAAGTAAGCGCTTCAGTTAAATGTTCTCGCACGTTGAATCATGTACACATACCTTTATCGGTAAAAATTACTACATTTAAAAGGTGATACATCAGAAAAAGCATTTTGCTTGGCTTCTTTAAAAATTAGTGAAGGAATCATAGCGGAAGTTCGTGGGGAAATTTAGATCACCAGTGACATGGGATATCGTGAACTTTATAGGAATTAATGTGTATTCAAACATGAATAAAGTTTAATCCAAATGTCCACAAATGTCCACTATTTTCGAGCGTGCGATTCTAACATCAATAAACTATAACTACTGCGGTTGAAATAAACGAAATTCTTTTGAATAAAATAAAAAGTGAAGAAAGAATAATATGAGTCTGACGAAGAAAAGATAGTGATACTATAGAAAAGATGATGATACTATAAATTATCCAACAGAATTTTTGCAGTCCCTTCAACCTTCTGGATTACCACTCCACAAATTAAAGTCAAAAGTTGGAAAACCCATTATCTAATCCAACCTACTCCAAGTGCACTCCTAAAGACGTGTAAGGATGCTCTGCTAAGAGTAATGTTTTTATTTTTATAATTAAATCTGACTACCCTTTCCAGTCTAAACGCCATCAATTTCCTTAAAATATGGTTTGATATTTTTATAACTAAAACCCAAGACAAACTTTAAGTGTTTTAGCAATTGACTTAAGATGACCATGCTTCTCTCTTGGTCAATTTTATGTAGCTTGCTCGACAGTAAACATGAATATGGCAGCGCACGCGCTGGTAAAGCACGCGCTAGTAAAGCAAAACGTAGCGTGTCTGTATTATCGGTATCCTCTGAATGTGGTACCCACTTTGGGCCTTACTTAATTTTGTAATTTCATTTTAAAATAAGAACAAGAACAAAAACGTAAAATATATTTTTTCCTTCTCAGCTGCATTATTATATAAGTAATACAAATTTTATATTTATAAAATGTAAGAGAATCAAAGGTAATGTATGCAGGATTTATTCCGGGCTTATAATAAAATTTAAATTAAATTAAATATTAATAAATGAAATTATATACTACTCTATTTCAAAAAAAAATTGACCCACCTTTAAAAATTGTTTCAATCAAAAATGTTATCACTCATCTATTGAGCTTTACGGGCAAAATGAGAAATCATTAAACCAGTTTAATCAAATAGTTTTAAAATATAAACCATATTTGGGGATTTTTTTTTTGCAATAGACTAGTATATGTATGTTTGATTTTTATATGAGCTATATTATAATAGTTATATACTATACTATTACTAAAAAATTACAGTTATCACAATAAAAAATTCAACGGCAATTACTAGATTATGTAATCAGTAGTAGTACTAGTAGAGTTATACATCAGCCACGATTGAAAAAGTTTTAGTAAAATATAAACAACGGGTGGACTAACTTTTTTTGCAATGGAGTAGTATATTATGTAGCTCCGATTTTGTAGTTTGTATAATTAATCGCAAATAGACGTCTCTGTTATATTTTCTGATAAAATTAATTTAAGAAATATGAAAAAAAAAAACATCTCAATTGAGTACATCTGAGTGGTGATTGGCTTTATAGTCGAATTAAATTTAAATAAATATTATAAAGTTTAATTTCATTTAATTAACTCAAAAATTTTGGTTAGACATATAAAAATTATATCTTAAAGCACAGATAAGTAATTTTATAATATAAGATTAGCTATCTGGGATTAAAATTTAATTGCATTAAATATAATTAACTCTTTTTACTGTACACACTAATTGTAATGTATTTCAATAAATTACAAAATGTTTAATTAAATAATTTTAATAAATAAAACTAAATAATTTTCTTTTAAAAATACTTCTCTTTGCACAAATAAAATGTTTTTAGGATTATTTGGTTCCTGCATATAAAAGAAAAATTGTTGTGGCTTGTCGAAAGGTTAATTAAATCACATTGGATTTTAATTATTCAATATTATTTATTATATGCTATTGTTTTATTATTAATCAATAATTTTATATTAAATTAAAATAAAAAATAAGAAAGACCTTTATATATTATTTTCAATTAAGATCCTCTTACATGTATGTTACGAAAATTATAATTAATTATAATTAAAATAAAAGTATTTCGAAATAACTAGGTATAATCATTGATTAATAATACAGCAAAGATAGACATTTTCAAACTAACAACACCAAATTTTCAACTCTCTCTTTCAATATTCTCTTCATTGCATATGTTTTCCCTTGTTTATTCAATGTGTTAGTGCATTTTATTCAATACGATTTTATTTATATTCTCTACATAATTTGTATGTGTTCAGTTTCTCTATACTTTTCTTGAATGTACATTATTGTTTTTAAATTTTTGTTATTTGAATTTGGATATGTAATTTGAATTTTTTTTGAATTGGTAGGTACCAAAATTTCAAATTGGATAGCATTTTTATCGAAGTAGTCTTTGAAGAAATGAAACAATTTTATTTTTCTCTCAATACATTGTAATAAAAGGATTTTTATAATTGTTGATATTGTGCATGTATATTATTTGTAATAAAATAAATTATAAAATTATAATATAATTTTATATTATAATGTTTAGAAAATAAAAATATTTTTAATTTGTTATGATTTCTAATATATATTCATACATACATACATATATGTATAAATTTACAAATAGAATCAAATTTTTATTTTTAAAAGGCGTTTTGGTTATTTCAATATGTGGATATGTATGTATGCATGGATTTTAAAATTATAACAGAATTTAAACATATTTGAAAAGCTCATCATTAATTTTTGTAAATTTTATAACAAATCTTAACGGTAGAGTAAATTGAAAAGCATATTTAATATGTTTTTTTGTTGCAGTAAGCACACAATTTATTTATAAGATAATAATTAAAGCTTGCAACGCACAATGGTATTTTTCAAATTCAGAATTTTTTACTTTGTCATTATTTTCATAACAAGAGCATTAGATATCAATATCCAAAGGCTTGTCATGGTTTACTCCAGCTTTGAAAATATATTTTTGTTGTAAATAAAATTCGTCAAATTCGTAATATATTTGTAAAAATATTTGCAACTTATTGTGCAGGTGGATCTGTTTAAAACTTTTAACTTTTTAAGATAATCTAACATTTTCTCTGTAGCTGCATATTTGCATATGTAATTAATTGAAAAGCTAAAACAGCTAAGATTTTTTGCAAAGTACTGGGACTGATATTAGTATTTCCAGTTTTGGACAATATTTTTGATGAGCATTTTTCTCTTCGATACAATTTTCTTAATTATATCTCAGTTAATAATTTCATAAAATGTACCAGTTACCAAAATCATTTTTTATATAAATTAATTTCTAAAGGAAATAATTTATAAAGAAAAAGAACCATCTTACAATATAAAAAGGGATTGTATAGATGATGTGGAAGATTTAGATGGGGATAGAAAACAAAAACTAGCAACAGAAGCACATTTCTTTATGATTCAAGGTTTACACGAAAATTATAAGTACGTATGGGGTTACAATTTATCCAAAAATAATTTGAAAGGAGAAACTTTAAAACCTTGTGACTAATGCAGTACAAATCGAAATACTTATGAATTACTTGGTGTAAATAAGGTAGACCCTTTTTATATGATTTTGGAATGGAAATAAAATTTATGCTTTGTTTGATGTGACATCTTATAAAATCTGTCAGAAATTCTTTTATAAAACCCGATTTTGAAAACTGGAATAATGATATTATTAGCTTTCAACAATTTTACCTAGAGTTCGTAGCACCAATATTAATTCTAACACATTTGAAAAAATGTCAGTAAAATCAGCTTTTCAATTATTTAGTCATAGTACATATGCACCCATAAAAGCAATAAATAACACTGATCGAAATTTTTTTATTTTTTGAGTAATAAAGCCAATCTGACTGTGGATTTTGTTTTAAAAGTTAACTAGTTAATTGATTACTCAAATTCTTCAAAATTTAACACAAAAAATTACAAATTTTGAATTCACAACCGTTAAAAATACTCCGTTTTTATTCTTAGAGGAATTGCTAGAATATCTTAAAAAATCAAAAATTAAAAGTACTAAAAAAATGTTTCCATTAATGGAATGGCCCAAGAAATAACTGGTGTATTATCTTTATCGAAAGATCAAATTGATAGAATATTAATTTCTTGATGACGCGCAGACTGAACCAAGATCCGTTAGAAAATATGTTTTCTCATATAAGATCTACTGGTGATTATTCCATCTACACAACAAATTGTGAATATTTTTGCTAGACGAGGCGAGTATTTATAACGAAAATACATCCTCAAATTGTGAAACAGATCACAACAATTATTTGGACATTGATTGATTGAAAATTGTCCTGAAGAAATGAGAAGGAAAATGTTTTAGCTTCAACTTCAAATACAATTCAATCACATAGTAAATCAGTTAGTAATTTTGAAGAGTTAGCAATTAGATATTTTGCTGGATTTTGCACATAAAAAGTGTCAAATTGCCGTACATGTGCATTATACTATTTTTAAAAAATGAACACAAGATTTGAAAACGAAATTTAAATAGCTATTCATAATGAATTATTAGAGATTGAACGTCGGTATATAAGTACGTACATATGAACCAAAAAACTGATTTGAATTGAATTTAAAATTTAGAGTTGTAGTTAAAACATCTTTAACAAAAATTTGATTATATTTGTAAATTTATACATATATGTATGTATGTATGAATATATATTAGAAATCATAACATGAAAGAATGTTCACTATTATTTGAATTTTTTGAAATTGTTTTATTTTTGAAAATTATTCAATTAAAAAAAGAAAAATATTTTTGTTTTTTAAACATTATAAAATTATATTATAATTTTATAATTTATTATTACAAATAATATACATGCACAATTTAACACTTATAAAAATCCTTTTATTACAATGTATATTGAGGGAAAAATAAAAAAAAAAATTTTCTTAAAACACTACTCGATAAAAATGCTATCCAATTTGAAATTTTGGCACCTACCAATTCAAAAAAAATTCAAATTGAAAAAATAAAGAATGCAGTAACACATTGAATATACGCGGGAAAATATATATAATGACGAGAATTTTGAAAAAGTGAGTTGAAAATTTTCTGTTGTATGAAAATGTCTATCTTTATAGTATTATTAATCAATGGTATAATGAAAATATTTGAAGTAATTGTTAACTTTTGTATGAAATCTATTTTAAAATAATATTATGGTAAGAATAAATTATATATATAAATTATGTTTATTTTTACATTTAAAAGCATCGCAGGCAATACCTATGTATATATGTGTATGTATATGAATCCTAAATATATGTATATAAATTGAAATATTCTTCATGGTTTTGGCGTATTATGGCGTATAACAAAAAATAAATTATAAAAAATATTTATTTTTACAAAAATACAATTATAAAAAAAATTTATTTTTACAAAAATACAATTAATAAAGGAAATTTATATTTATAGGTAACTCAAATTTATTAATACATTTAATCTTCAGAAACTATTTAGGTTAGTATAGGTTAGTTTAGTCTAGTTCATTTAAGGATTTTAGTCAATGAAAAGACAATTACTAAATTACATATATACTTAATATATTTTAAAAAAATGTACCTAATTTAATTAATTAGTTTTAATAAATAAAATTGAAATTGTTCGAATATGATATTCCTTAAATTTAAACTTTTTAAAAAGGAACGAAATATGTGTCTTGTTTCGGTAATTAAATTTCTTTGGGACAAGAAACAAATTCCGTAATATTTTGAAAAATTTATTTTCATGTACTGGTAAAGTATAGTTTTTATATATTTTTAAAGGTTTAATTTTTCACAAATATATTCTTCAAATCGAATCAGAAAATGATCAAAAATTGAGAATGCTTAAAAGAGTATAAAATCTAAAAACAAAAATTCAAAGAAAAAACTAATATTTTTGACCTTGCACAATTTATAAATCTGATTCGGAACAAAATCAAAAAATTGATATTTAAAAATTTAAAGATATGAGTGTTTTTTTTATGATAGATGGTCTACACACTAAAGTGTAGACACCCAAGTTATCAAAGTGAAACAAGAGGAACCGCAAGTGCCCACCGTTACAAAGGTGGACATCCTAAAATGGCATAAAACAGGTTACAGAAATTCGTTTATATTTCGAAGTTCAATTATGTGCAATTGCAAACATATTCCCTTTAATGTGTTTCCACATTCAACATAAAATTTAAGGACAGTATTTATAATTTCCTTCTAATCTATTTCATCTGATTTTCTTCCTAGTCTAATTTTATCCTTCCTAATCCGAACCAAACTGGTACATAAATTTTAAGGGATAAATCAGTGCTAAGGTATCCTAACACTTTAGCTTATAAAAAAAAAAAAATAGAAGGCAATGAGAACAAGAATTCGAAAATATGATATACTTTTCGTTGAATAATTCTTTTATTTCCAATGCATTTTATGTTCAAACGATTTAGGAGTTTGGTTTTGCAAGAGATCATAAATAAACTCTTTAAGGTTATGGTTGTGGTAAAAGTAACGTTAGATATCTTGAAAAACTCGAAGGATGTTATCAATAAAACTATAAAATTGGATTGAGAATTGAAGAAAATAATTCGTTGATAAAGGGAAAGATTAAGAGATGATATAGCGGAGCCTTATGGACCGCCTGGCTTTATTTGATAATTGTAAGACATCATAACACTTTCAACACAGATCTTATGATTCTAGATAAAATTCTTAATTAAAGTGCAAGTGCAAGTCAATATAGCTTGGCATTTGGACAAAATGGCATATTCTATCAAAGTCTTTTTAGTTATCAAAATTCACCTGTGCTAAGGTTAATACAAGACTCATGGCTGCAATTCGACATCGGGACTTTCTTAAAAACAGATTCTTCAGCATTACTGCAACATGACTGTATAGACCTAAAGTATACTTATATACCTTAGGAAGAATCTTAAGTTTTTGTAGAGTCAACATGAGAGAGTACTGGTGGTGGTAATTGTGTTGCAGCAAGAGAGAGAGTGAATTTTGCAGCAAAGAATTTTGATAAAAAAAAATTAGCTTTATGAATTGAATCTGAAATGATAAATGATAAATAGTGGCAATCAGTGGTAGAAATGATGATCTATAGAAATTAATTTTTTACAAATTTTGCAAAGGTACAAAGAAAAGCAACTACTGAGAATCGATTAAAAGACAAAATTTAGTGTTTTTGCCGCTCTGGAATAGTCAATTTCTTTCACTTAACGAAATTAATTGTTCATTCTTTGATTTTACACCTTAGTTTTTACATACCTTATTATGTAAAATGTATTATATAAATTACTTATTAAGTAATTTATATAATACACACTATACACGAGCTTTTTGAGATTAATTTGAACAAATAAAGAAAAGTGCTAAACTTTGTGGACAAAGGGGTATGAAACGTACGTTAATCATGGCATTTAGTACTCTTAGTGGATTATAGCACAAGTAATTTACAATAGAAACGAGAGTACGGCAAGGAGTTGCACTATCCACATTATTATTTAACTTAATGCTTCATTACGTTAAATAATAGAAAAAATATAACAAAAGGACAGTATCTTCAATATGACAACCCAAATAGTACCATATGCAAATGATATAGTAATAATGGCAAAAATCTACAAATGTAAGGCAGAAATATTTGTGCAACTAGAAATCGACACAAAAAAGTAGGATTAAAATCAACGAAGACGAAACAAAATTCCTAAAAATGTCAAGAGCAAATAAGAAGTTATTTAAACAAAAAAGGGGATAGGCTTGTACTACACTTGTTGAAAATATATATTTTTCTTACTTAAAGTTTGAATTATATTTCTACATTTATCAATTAAATAGAATTTATTTCTAAACTTGTACTATTGTGGTGGCATTGGGGTTACAAACAAAATTTTTTTTTTTACTACAAACTAAAATTAAATAATCATGGTTCATGATTTATTGTAAACAAAAATAAATAAAAATAATCAATGTTCTTTTACTGATTTACACTATGTTTGTATTAATTAAATTCTATTCTATTCATGAAATACATTAAATTCTATTGTATCTAATTCTATTATTATTTAAATTCTATTTTACAAAATTTTTTATATATCTTTTTTTTTATTCTAAATGTCATTTATTCGATTTCAACTGAACTTATTTAATTGAAGAACAAAACTATAGCATTTATTAAAATTTTTTTTTAATTATATAACAAATTATTTTTTTTGTTTTTTATTATTAACAAAAGCAAGTTATTTAAATAATATTATTAATTAATTAATAAATTGTATAAAATTTAAATTGAAAAACATATGGACCGTTACAAAATAAATGATATAAAAAAACAAACAAACAGAAAATTGGCATCGATTAAGATTTACTATGTATGTATGTAATATAATTCATTAAAAATACGAACAATAAAATTAAAAAAAAAAACAAATCAAGCAAAAAACATATTAATTTAAATGTTGTTCTTCAAAACTAATTCTGAAAACATAAATAGTAAACACATTTTTTGAATTTCATTATTTTCCTTTTGATTAATCATAATTGAATTTGTATTAAAAGTGTGCACAAAACGGCTTGGACTATATATAGCCCTGATGCTTGAATAGTATTGATAAAAAATTAAAAATATAAATTTTTTTGAAATATCTAAAGTACAGTAGACTCGTGCGGTATAGTTACGTACCTAAATAGTGATCAAACTGATTATCAAACAGTTCTTTGGACATTTTACTGAACACATATTGCAGATTTTTGGTTTTCGGTAATTTTTTTTAGCTATATTTTTCTGTTTTTTTTTTCTTTTTATCAGTAAAGTGAAAAAAACGTCAACTGTAAATAGTGGACATTTTTTTGTTTTGGCTCAAGGTAACCTTTTTTCGATTTGTGGAATATGTATATACATTCCAGGTAACCGTTACTTTTAATCTGTGTTTTTTAGAATTATTTAAATTTTTGAAAGGAAAAAAATTTTTCATGCAGAAATGGAACTACGACGCTATTTAAGAAGGTTTAGTGCTACTTATCTATAAAAACTATATAGTATAGTAATATAGTATAGTAATTTTCCATATTCCCTATACATATACATATATAGATATATATATATATATGTATGAAAATGTATAAAATAAAATGAATTTAATACGAATATAATAAATATTTTTTTTTATTCACTTAACAATAACTTATATAGAATTACTTTTACGTGCTTAATTAAGTATGGTACAGCAAGTTTATTGCTGCAATATTTCGA
Organism: Argyra leucocephala; assembly: GCA_963942445.1. Classification (NCBI taxonomy): domain Eukaryota; kingdom Metazoa; phylum Arthropoda; class Insecta; order Diptera; family Dolichopodidae; genus Argyra; species Argyra leucocephala. The sequence goes on from OZ012682.1 coordinate 50,324,057, forward strand.
GCATTTACTTTTCAAATTACTGGCTTTTAACTCATTAAATGTGGAAAACCATTGTGAGGAATTTAAGATGCCTATTATGTATTTCGATAACGATTACGATTTGATCGAACGAAATGTCAAAATGCAAAATTGCCATTATGTATTTCGATATCGTTCAGAAACTGTAGATGAAATCGATAAAGTTTATCGATGTAAAATTTTATCACGAAAGAGACATCGAAAGAGAGATTTTGTACAAATTATTTCAATTTTAAATTGAAAAGATAAAATAAAAAAGTGATGCTTGGACACCTAGTGTTTGTTTTATATTTGCGATATTTTTTGGAATAAAAATAAATTTAAAAGCTAAAATGTTAGTAGGTATTGCTGCAATTTGATAGCGTTTTCAGCACTATCAGAAACTAAAAAATTTAACTCTGCTAAAATCATTTTATTTATAAAAACTTTTAATTTAATAATTTTTATTTTATTTAAACACTTTTAACTTCAACTTAAAAATTTCAAATAGTTATAACACTATTGTTTTGTTTATAATAATTTGAATTTGACAGTCAATGAATCAAACATATGTCATTTTCATCGTAGATTTGAATTTTACAATGGCAGCATTTTAAAACACTTTCGAACAAATTTTCATCGAAACCATTATGTATTTAACCTATGTATTTATACCCTAACGATTACAATCGAATAACTCTAATGATAACAATGAACGATTCGATGAAATTCGATCGAAATCATAGACTGTAACTGTTATAAGTTTTATTAAAAAAATCATGCTGAAAGAGTTATTCTTTAACTTTTTTTCATATCAATTATTTATAATAATTATTTTTGATCAAAAAAATTTTCAATCATATAAAATAGTTAATTCTCAATTTTTATATTTTTCTCTTGTTTTTAATAGTTACGAAATAATTTTTATTTTTTCTATTACCGATAAAAGTTAAAAAGCAATTTTTATTTTCGATTAAAAATAAAAATCATTTTCTAATTGTGAAGCTTTTTCAAAATATCTCTACACTAAAATTTGCATCAAAGTAGTACTAATTATCTATTTTCATACAAATCATGTCCCAGAACTTTACTCTGCCAAACAAGGGGTAGATGACCCCGCGAAGTTTTTAAAATTAAAATACCAATTTCTCGAAAACTACATGACCTGTAATAATATGTATAAAATTCATTTTAAAGTCTAATTCCCATCCATTAATTTACCTGTTGTCCCATGTAAATCCATCAAGTGCTTTAGAAGATATAGCTTTTCAAATTCATCTTTGATTTTAATTCTCAATTGCTTTGATGATTTTTATTTTTTCCTTTCAGTCGAAAACACAAATAAGCAATTTTTATTTTGATCGGAAAAAAATAAAAATCATTTTCTTGTGAAGCTATTTCAAAACATCTCTACAATGAAATTTCGTTTCCGACCCATTTTGATATTGTTCTTAATTTTTTAAAAAATATATTTATCTTAATATTTATTTATAATTAATAGTTTTTAACTCACTAGTTTTCAATTTAAATTTAAACTAATTATATTTCTCAACCGAAACTTCAATTGATCCCAACAAATGCTTGAACTTAAATAACAATAAATTGAAAAATACAATAAACCTTTCACTAATTATGTACTAAAAACAGTGAGGATTTTTTGGTAATGAATTACATATAATAATATTTGAATTAAGAAAGAAATAAAAAAAAATAATATAACGTTATTTTTAATAAATAAATATAATTAGAATTTATAGATTTATGTATCCCAGGTAAAAAGCAAAAATTAGTTTAAATACGAATTTGTTTATATATTGTTGTTATGTTATATGTACATAGTATAGTGTTCTTCAAAAACATTGAATTAAATATATAGTTTTTAATTCTTGAACCTCTTGAAATCTTAAATATAAAATTGTTAAATAAAATAACACCTTTGTATTCTGATTAAATATGTATTGGAATGGAATATGCCATTAAAAGTAAATGAGAATAAATAAAATAATAATGTAAAAATAAAAATTTTTAAAATATACTTTTATCGAAACCAAACTAGCCCCCTAAAAAGTAGAAAATAAAACTAGTGGTGGATGTTGAGCATCTAGAACTACTATAAGATAAAACACAAAAGTATATAATGAATCTTGTTAGAATATTGTTCGGCAGCAACCCAAACCTGTCATTTGATAGCTTTGTAAAGTACCGTCTCCGGTTTCTTTTTTCATCGTGAGTAACTGTGCAAAATTTCAGAGCTCTATCTTTAAATTTTTTGAACAAAATTATTTTTTTTCTTTTTGCATTTGGTTTGAATATTAACAAAAAAATTCCAACCTACCTACCATACATATATATATATATACATATATATATATATACATATATATATATATACATATATATATATACATATATATATATATACATATATATATATATACATATATACACATATACATATATACATATATGCATATATATATATATATCCATATATATATATATATATCCATATATACATATATACATATATGCATATATACATATATACATATATGCATATATACATATATACATGTATACATATATACATATATACATATATACATATATACATATATACATATATACATATATACATATATACATATATACATATATATATATATATACATATATACATATATCCATATATACATATATGCATATATACATATATACATATATGCATATATACATATATACATGTATACATATATACATATATACATATATACATATATACATATATACATATATGTATATATATATATACATATATACATATATGTATATATACACATATATACATATGTACATATATACATATAAACATACACTGGAAAGTTAATATAAAATTTTGTTGTTTTCAATTAACTCTTTCAGGGGTGAATATGTGCGGTGGTACAAAATTTATACCACCGTACTCAAATTATAATGTTTTATTAATTTTTGATTTTCGTGCATAAGCAAATTATCAAAATTCAACTGCACGTTCTAATACACAGTTCGTAATGAAATTTATATTATATTTATGGACATTCCAAACATAAAAATTCTGAAAAAAAATAAATCCGTTATTTCATGTCTTAACTTAACCATAATACAAACATCAGATGTACTTTTTTACTTTTATTTTTGTAATACGCAGTAGATAGAAGTATAATGAAATAATTTGTGATTATAGAAATGTATTAGAATGACAATATAGAAAGCTAACATAGAAAAAAGAAAACAACTTTAGTGGTACATCATATATCACCGCCCTTGCAAGAGTTAATAATTAATAATCAATTTACAAAGAGGTAGCTAATATGTACGGACTTTTAATGTAATTTTAATTGTAGTTAATTAAGAAATAATAATAATAATTTACCAAGCCAAAAATAGATTTTGTAAATAAATTTTTGAAAACAGAAGAAACTGTTTATTTTGATTATTCATTCTTTAACTTATTTATTTTATTTAAGCCATGATTCTACCGTCATTAATTTGATTAAATTAATTAAGTATGTGATTACAAGATGGAGTGTATTATTTCAAAACAAGCTCTACATAATAGAAACATTTCCTTATTATATTAAATGAATATATTATAATGGTAACAGGTCATGTAGTTTTCGAGAAATTGGTATTTTAATTTTAAAAACTTCGGGGGGTCATCTAGCCCTTGTTTGGCAGAGTAGAGTTCTGGGACATGATTTGTATGAAAATAGATAATTAGTACTACTTTGATGCAAATTTTAGTCTAGAGATGTTTTGAAATAGCTTCAACATTAGAAAATGATTTTTATTTTTAATCGAAAATAAAAATTGTTTTTTAACTTTTATCGGTAATAGAAAAAATAAAAATTATTTCGTAACTATTAAAAATAAGAGAAAAATATAAAAATTGAGAATTAACTATTTTATATGAGCGAACATTTTTTTTGATTAAGAATAATTATTATTTTTAATTTTTTTTTATTATTTTTTATATAAATTGAAAATTTATGGATCTTTTGTGAGATCGATAAAAAACCTCTTACCGATCACATACATATACTTTATTCGATATTACGATAACTCCTTATGAATGATTTTTTTCATTAAAAAATTGATCGATAATAGTTATTTGCAGTCACTGATCGAAATACATAATAGACACCTAAGACTTCTTATAGGACGTAGTTCCATTTTATTTAATTTGTTACCAAATTATATACTCTCAATTATTTTTGTTCATTTATTTTATCCCAATGACAAAGGGTGCTGCTGGACCAGATTAGTAATATTGCAGTAAATGTAAAAGAAAAATTTCGTCATTCGAAATACTGTACTTTACGAAATAGTATACCCTGTCCTGACAGACATATATCGCGAATCTAGTGTAATTTGAAGTAAAAAAGATCGAAGTCACGAATTAAATTATATTTAATAAAATATAAAAGTTATAATTGATTAAATTGTTAAGCAAGAGTATTTTTTACTTCTGGAATTAATATTTTTGCACATCTCTTTTTTAGTTATTTAGTTATATTGCATTGTATATATTATGTATAAGAAAATATTTAAATATTTAAAATAAAAATTGTTAAATATTTTAAACATTAGAAGACCAATATAAATCAGCAAATTAAGGGACATCACATACTTATACATATATCAATAATTATTAAAGTAGTTATCATGTCATACAACTACTTGAACTCATCAGGAAATATTGTATAGTGTTAGACTATACCTATACCACTCTCATAATTTTTACTTTGATTGATCTTATAACTTACATCTTAACACAGATTGTGAGTTATAAAAAATTGAACTTATCCTTTTTATTTATCAAGTTACAAAATCAATTAGAAATTTTAATAATTTCTTTATTTTATCTAATCACAGTTTTTGTTTTTTTTTCTATTTCTGTGAAACTAAGTTTTTTTTTTTGTTCATCAGATGTTTTCAAAAAATGCGTTAAGTAAGTAATCAACAAAAAAACGAAAAAAATATTAACCAAAAAACAGAACTTTTTTTTTTTAAATAACCTTGACGATTTTCACGTTTTATTTTAGCTGCCTTTAGTGGTTCTTCCAAATTAGGATCCATTGCTAAATGTTCAACTTCAGCTGCCGTAAGACTTCGTCTTCTTACTGCGATATTATTATATAATTATTATGTAGATAAATGTATATTATTATGGTTTTATTTGTTTGATTATAAGACTTATATACAGAATGTTTTTTTTTATTATTATTTTTCGGTGATATACAGATAGGTAGATGATGAAGTTATACACAGATTCAATTGTTGTTCCACCGTTTAAGATTTGGATAAAACTATATAGTTTAGGGAGTAATGATATTGATAGGGAATAATGATATTGCATAATTTGAGTAATATTATTGCAAAGTTTTGAGCTCTTTCCGACTTCATTCGAAGTCTAATAATGTAATGATGGTATAACACCGACTGTATACGACATGATGAGAGTGTACCATACAGCTAACCCGTACACGGTATATTAAAAATATTGTAATTTGTAATTCGTAATTAAGTCCCAAAACTATTGAATTTATATAATATCATAGAATAAATATAGTATTCTATCTGTACAATATCACCTGCGAAAAATAATACTGTACTCTGTGTGCAGATACATTCTGTATATATATATATACATATCTATATTAAATGCAGGTGTTTCATATTATATATATAATTGAAAAGTGTAAATTATTAAATTTTTATAATAATTGTATATTAGTTTTTATAATATTTTATTTTATTATCTATCATAAATAAATGTGTTAAAAATTTAAAAAAAAAAAACAATAAAAATAATTAAATGAAAATAAAAATTATCCCACTCATTCCAATTTTCATATATACAAATAAATAGATTTTTTATACTTGTTTAAAAAAATCAATAATATTTAAGGATCATAACGATATTTTTGTAGAGATAGAATAAAATAAAATGATGGTGTATGACTCTATCGTCATCAGTCTCTTAAGAAACTCAATATTAGAATCATCGTCATTATTGTTTTAATCCTATTAAATATAGAAATATATTTTGTACAAAAATATACAAAACTATTAATCATATTTAGAATTAAAAACAGATATTAAAGGATATACATATGTACAGAATATTTTGAATAATTTACTTAATTTAAATTTTTAACTAAAAGACTAGGCCATACTTAGCTTTTCAAAGATTTTCTAACAAATAATTTGTGTATTTCTTACAATCTTCTTTTGTGATCCTATAATCATCTCTACATAAGATACTATAGATTGTGTTTTTTCAAATGATTTTTCAAAACAAATAAATTTCATTTTTAGCAAAAAAAAAATTACACACACACACACATTTATATATAAATAAATTTCAAAATAATTAAATTGATATGTAGTATCACAAATTAATATTATATCATTAATTTGTGGTATAGTATGTACATAAAAATATAAGATGAAACAAAATGCATATAATAATATAGTTTAATATCTTAAATACTGTGGTAATTTAATAAATAACAAGCAAATATTATTAAAATATTATATATATTATGTTTTTCTCCATTTTATGGAAGTTTACATTTTTTTTAAATTTATAAAAAATAATTTAGACTTTGTTTTATATTTATATTTTAAACTAAAATATGACAATTTCAAAGTTTTAATTTTATATATATACAATAGAATTTAGAAGAAAAAAAACACAAAATATCCCTAATAATATTACGAAACTGAATTTGCAAATAAACATACACATTTATGAATTGAATTTTTATTTTAATTATTTATTTTTATAATTTATATTACGTTAGGGAAATGAAAAAAGTCCAAGTAAAAGTCTCATTAACAAAACCCCAGTATTAAGACAAGAAATTCAAAAAGGCAAAGTCCCCAACGAATTAATCTCCACAAAACAAAATCCCATATTCAAAACTTTCAGAAACAAAATTTCCGAAGTTATAGCATTAAAATCCGTTGAAATTAGACTCTGGTATATATATATAAGTAAAAAGGGAGATTGTCCTTTTTCCAGAGCTGGTTGAGCCGCTGTAATACAAGAAATAAATATCTAAATTGGGAATTTTGTTTTTGGGGATTTTGTATTTTATTATATATTTAATGGATCAACAGATATAAACGAATTTTATACAAAAACATCAAAACAACAAGGATACTTTCAAATGTCCTTTTCGTCCTTAAAGGATGAAATGCGCCACTAAAGATATATATTTTTGAAAAGCTAGCAATTCCAGCTATCTTAGGGATATGGCCATTAGGAACTACGCCGATACAACATCTCCCTCAGAATCCCCTTTATTTTATTTGTATCCTTAATCAAGAAAAAAGAAACTGATTTAAAACCCTATTTATTTTTTTCATTGATAATAATTTAAAATTATGAATTAAATACAAAAGTACAAATATGGGACTATCTGCTGTCACATAATTAACAATATAAAATGACTATAGGTGTGTTGTGTTTGTATGTATTGTATATATATATAAATAATTTTTATATTTAACTAATTTTCTCTTAAGTGTTCAAAAATTTAGGGTGCTATTCCTATTCACAACACAACCTAAAAATAGGTTGTTTGTAATTGACAACTTTGTTGTCTTTCTCTATTCTGATTCACAACACAACCTAATTATCTGTTAAAACAACACAACATCATTTTTAAGTTTATGTTTAAGTTGTCTGAGATAACTAAAACACAACTGGTTAAGACCAGTTGTGTTGGTGTTGTGTTTATATATTGTTAGAATAGAAACTGCATATAACTTCTATTTACAAATATAATTTTATTTTAATTGAAGCCTTAGGGTTTTTTTTTAACTTGTCTTTAGTACAATTGCTTATAAGCACGATGCAAACAAGAGATCCGGCGTCCCAAGTGTCGGGACCGAAGACCTTGAATTTTTTTTTGTTTTTGTCATCAGAACAATGGTTCTTAAATGTGATGAAGACAATAGGTCCGAGGTCTAAGGGATTGGGGCCGAAACTCTATATCAATTTCGGTCCCGACTTCTGAACCGCGGACCAATCCGAAAAGTTTTTAAAAATTATTTATAATAATTATTAATAAAGTTTTCTGAGAAAAATACAATTTAAACCCGTGATATAGAGTTTCGGCCCCAATCACTTGGACCCCGGACCTATTGTCTTCATCACATTTAAGGACCATTGCTCTGATGACAAAAAAAAAATGCAAGGTCTTCGGTCCCAACACTTGGGACGCCGGACCACTTGTTTGCATCGTGCTTATAAGCTATTGTACTAAAAACAAGTTAAAAAAAAAACCCTAAGGCTTCAATTAAAATAAAATTATATTTGTAAATAGAAGTTATATGCAGTTCCTATTCTAACAATATATAAACCCAACACCAACACAACTGGTCTTAACCAGTTGTGTTTTAGTTATCTCAGACAACTTAAACATAAAAAAAAAAATTCAAGGTCTTCGGTCCCGACACTTGGGACGCCGTGCTTATGTGCTTATGTGCTTATCGTGCTTATGAGTCATTGTACTAAAGACCCTTTATACTAAAGACAAGTTAAAAAAATTCGAGGGCTTTGTGAGATGGGACCCGAACCAATTTTTGATGGAGGTTGCTCAATTTCTTGAACTTGGAACTTTCCACCAGTCACCACCTAGAAGATGTAGTTCATATGACACGGTCCCGTTGAATACACACACATTGATTCTACTCTATTCAATATTATTATTACTGAATTATTTACACTGTTATGATATACAACCTCTTTACAACAGGTAAAAGTTGTCATGCAGAATAGCAAAATTCGGTTGTGTTGTCTATTGGGTTGAGTTGTGTAGAGACAACTCAACTAAATACTGTTGTGAATGGGAATAGCACCCTTAATAATTTCATTGGAATTTTAATTCTAACACCAGTTGGTATACATAATAATACACAATATCGCACCGTCAAAATAAAACCGTTACAAATCGAAAAATGCTATACAATTCAAAATTATGCTATTTCTGTTTTTCATATTTCTATTATGTACTTATTCAAATAAGTCTTTATATTTTTAATACTAAATTTAGTTAAAGTTGAAAATTAAATTTCTCGAAATTTAGAATTTTGAAATATGGCGTTTTAATTCTCCATGATTGATATTCTAAAATTTATGACCGATAACCGCTGAATAACCGAGATCAGCTCAAAAATTAAAAAATTTTAATCCAATCAAATAACATTTTTATTTTTGCAAATTCAAAGATAAAAAAAACAATATAATATATTTATATATTTAAGCATTTAAACTAAAATATTTATTTATTAAATAAAACAAAAAAAAACTTTCAATTGACGAATTTAAATTTTTTTTTTTAATTATATTGCAGCATAGAGTAATCATATAAGTAGAGTATTCACGTAGAACAAAATTTGCTAGTCACTTTTTCAAATATCAAAATTCTGTGTTCACTGTGTACTCATAAATAATAAAATTTTGTGTACCTACTACATATGAACATATTTATTTGTTATTATGCTGCCAACAGTGTCAACGATATAAAAGTTGCATGTGTAGGTACTCAAAAATGTATAAATGCGAATGTGCATGCTACAGCATATACTTATACTTCTTTACTTCGCTGCTCGCATTTCTACTTTACTTATCTATGGGATAAAAATTAAAAATTACAAAATGTGTATAAAAAAATACACATGCATTTAAAGTCCTTTCAATAGACCACAAATAATATTACAAATCAAAAGTATTGAATTTTTTTTTAGAAATTGAAAGAATTCAATATTATTGCTGGATTTGTTGTTATTTTGCTTTAACTTTTAAAATTTGAAGAATTAATATTTTTATTTGGACTTGGTCAATGTGATTTATGAAATTTGTGATTTCAAACTTTATAGAAGTAAGGGACAAAAAAATTAATGTTGGTTTTGTAAAATTAAAAATAATTCAAATTGATTTCTATCGAAAAGTATACTGAAATGTAGGTACCTACATGTATTTTTAAATTTTCAGCAATTTTGGTTTTGTTAATTTTGTCTGTTTCTTACCGTAGAATAGTATATGATGAATACATAATATAATTATGAATTCAAACCAACAAACAAGCTATCAAAATTTAAAAAAGTAAGTAAAAAAAATAAAACTGGACATTTTATTCTTTATATGGATTGTTGGCTGTTTTTATTTCTTCAGAAATTATTTCATCTGAAATAGAAATACGATTTTTAACCAACTTCTGAGAAAACCAAACCAAACGGTATTCCGTAAAAAGTTCACGATTTGTAATGCATTACTAATAAATTTTATTCTTTTATTATCATTATTTTTAAAAAAAAAATCTGGATTATGTGATGCTATCATTAACCTATTAATGTATGGATACAATTTCATTCATTATCTTTGCGATTAATTGTGTTTTCTTGTTTACATTTTTCTTCGTACATATATTTTTTGTATTGAATTAGATATGTAAATGTATGGTGAACACATTACGATATGCACTCTTCATATAAATCAAAAGTACATACGTACGTAAATACTTTTCAAATTATCAAACAATGCCTCTATACTCCTAGCCTAGTCACTGGGAGAGCAAAACTTTATACACAAAACTAAAACAAAACTTAAAACGAAATCGTAATTCGATAAAATTCCGAAAAAATCATTCTGTGAATAGGCTAGAAGTATAGAGGCATTGTATGAAATATTCTCCTCAATAAATAAAAAATGTTGAGTAAAAATAATTGAGTTTCGAAAATTATATTTGAGTGTTTTGGGGTATTGAGTGAAAATGGGACGGCATTTTCGTGTTTTGAGTAAAAATGGGACGGCATTTTTAGAAGAAAATGATTAACAAATATTGTTCTACGTGAATACTCTACTTATATGATTACTCTATGATTGCAGTCTTATTTTTAAATATAAATTATTATTTACGGTATAGAACTGTTCGAAATTTCATATTTTATTTTTGTTCGTTTTGTTTTTTTTTCGAAAGAATTCCGTTCACTTTTCCTTATACAGTATTACCAATGAATACTAATAATATAAAGAATGTTCAAGTAGAAGAAACGAAATTAAAATTTTGTATTGACCTAAGAAAAAAGAAAAACGCAAAATCAAAAGAAAAAAAAAAACCCTGGTTGGTTTAATTTCTTTCTAATAAAATTTCATCTGCGAAGTATCGTTGATTTTTTTATACATAGTAAATTAGATATGGAACTAAGAATCGAGGTATATTAAAACCCCAAATTCATAAACAACAATAAAATAATAACCATTATAAAATATACATATTCTATTGAAAATGTTGTCGATTTATCAAGACAGTAAGTTTTGAGAAATTAGCACATTTATTTTATATGTACATTCACAGTTTTTATTCTTCAATTCAACCAAAATATAAAAACGAAATTTTTACTAGAATTGAAAAGAACAAAATACAAAATTCCATTTCTATAAACCAGTGGTATAACTATATATTTGGATATAGCGACTATATATATCCATACATATAATAACTATATGTATATCGATATTATATTTTGTTATCATAATGTCATAATATATCTACTGCATTGATATGATACGTTTCTGCACAAACAACACTTTTAAACCTATAAAACAAAAATAAAAATATTTAAGCGTGTGTATAAAATTTGCTAAGAAAAATTTTGTCACCATATTTCATGAGTGGTGATTTTTTTCTTATTATTTTTATGTTTTGTTTTTCTTTTCTTCTAAGTACAACTCGATCTCTAAAATCACACACTTTTGTTTTAGCTTTGACTCTCAATATACAATATAATAACTCAATGAATATACATACACAATAAATAATTCATACACTTCTTAAACACACCGAAAGCGAACAGTGAGTAAGAAATTAAACCAACAAGGATTTTTTTTTTCTTTTGATTTTGCGTTTTTCTTTTTTTTTAGGTCAATACAAAATTTTAATTTCGTTTCTTCTACTTGAACATTCTTTATATTATTAATATTCATTGGTATTACTCAATAAAGGTTATACCGAACTCAAAATTCTATTTGGATATTCCTTTTAAGATAAAAGAACTCAATTATTACACTTTTCAAAATTTGAATTTGGTTCAATAGATGCTATACAACTCTTACCAACAAGCGTTTTTAGTATCTAGCGTAAATCCCAAATAATTATGTTATGAGATGACCGCATATATTTGATAGACAGTTCTGGAGTTAAATGTACGAAAATAAATTTTATCTTTAATAAATAAGTTGGAAAAAGTAAAAATGAAGAGAAAAATTAAGATTTGTCAATCTTATAAGGCTTTAAAAATGATTAAATCTTTAATCAATGATTAAATCATAAGTTTCTTGATTGAAAGTTTTTTTTTTTTTTTTCATATACATAGGTACATACGTACAGCAGACCTGACACACACCAATAAAAGAAAATTTTTATTTTTTTTTTATTAAATGTTATATGTAATGTCCTATATCCATATTATAAACAAATTACAATTTTAAACTAAAAGAAACACACGTTAATAATTCGATTTTTATTAAAAATAATCTTGAAAGTGATTTTGAATATTATTATTTGTTGGTTTCCTAATTATATTAAAACCAATATAAATATGTCATACCATGTTAATAAAAATTTATTAAATTCAAATAATTAATTATATATAAGTATGTATATAGGAAAATTAGGACTTTACATTGCGAAATTTTATTTAATAGAAAGAAATTCCATATATATATTTATATATATTTAATATTAAAGTTAAAAATTACACACTAAAACACATCAAATAAAAAATTAAAACAAAAAATTATAATAAATAAAATAACAATATTAAAATAATTAAGATTATTTTATATAAGTATAAGTGTACAAAATCAAATATGAAATATAAAATTTTAACTTACCTTCGTTGACTTGACTGGTAATGAATGTTTTTATTAATGTATCAGTTGTTTGTGTATACAAACTTAAGGCATATCTTAAACTCTGTAATTCTGGTGATTTTTCTAAGAATGTTTTTTTCAGACCATTACCACCAGCATGAAAATATTGTTTGATTGTATCTAATGCAACATCTAAAACAGCACATTGTTTTGGTGATAAATTTTTTTCAACTTCTTTTGATATATCCATTACACCACTTAGAGCACTTTTAACATCTTGTTTACCAGCCATATGATTTTTAAATAATCTACCCATATCTTCAATTTTAGCATTTGAAGCAACATTTTTAACATTATCGCTAAGATTTTTGAACATCATCTATTTTACATTTTTTTTTTTGTGTGGTGTTTTGAAATGTGTTTATTAATTTAAATTATATTGATTTTGAAATTATTTAACAAAACAAAAAAGTATGTATATATATATATATATTCTTAATATATAAAAGTTCATATATATATAAATATAATATTTACTAAATAGGTACAACAAAACAAAAAAAAATTTAACATATATATATATATGAACATATTATATTTCCTTACCGTTCTATCAGTCATTGGTGGTAGCACAATTGTTTTCTCCAAAATTCGCATAACAATTTTCCATAATTCTTTAAGCAACCGTTTAAGTACTGTTTTCTCACATGATTGAGCATATAATGTTAACGAACCATCTAATAAATCCATAAGTGGTCTTAATACTTCATCAGCTTCAACAGCTACCACATTACGTTGGGCAGCTTGTGGCGCATTAGCTAGATTCGGACCACCTTTAAGAGCCAATAATAAATCACCAAGCTCACGTACGCTTTGTGTTATTCTCGGCTCCAGACTGTTTTTTTTTATTTTTTCAATCATAAAAAGTTCGTTAACAAAATTTAAATGACAAAATCACAAAAAAAAAAAAAAACAATGAAAACAGTGGGTAAGCCCAAAGATTATGTTGTTGTACGAAAAATTTGGATATTGTTGATTGATTGTTTTTTTTTTTTTTTTTGAGTGCAAAATTTCGATATTGATTTTTAAAGTTTTATAAAAATGTATCAATATGGAAATTTTTCAAAGAATTATTTTGATGTTGTTACAGCAAATAAGTGGATCCAATGGAGATATTTCGTTTAATACAAAAAAAACAAATCAAAAAAGGAAAATTTAAGAAAAAATTTATTATTATAATTGTTTCTTATAGTTTTTTTCATAATATTTATTATTTATATATTCTACTATTTGTATTATATAATGTATTTTACTTTTATTTTATATAAATTTTACTTTGCTTGTTAAATAATGTAAATATTATGTTATATAATTACTAAATAAAAAAAAATAAATAGGTACCTATACATAATTACTCACATTCTCTTAGACCTATCGCGCGTGATCGTGTAAGTAACAGTTTTGTATTCCGATAGAAACAGGTACAATAGTTTTAAATTGCCGCGAGGGCAAATATAAAAACTATTGCGTAAGCAATTTCTGTTAGATTTCAGTCATTTTTTATATCCTCAAAAATTGTAAACTATAGGGTATCGTGCCAAATTATTTTGTGATTTTTTATAAAAATAATTGAATTAAATAAATAAAATGAATGGATAAAACAGTTGTAAGTAACTCAACAAATAAAAATATTTAATTTTGTTTATTATAAGAGGCAACGTGCAATAATATTTGTCTGTTAGAAAACATGCATTCTCCAAATCCAAGGCACATATTTGCATATTTTGTGCGTGGGCTTTATTTATTGTCATGTCAAATGCCAAACGAATAGAGAATTGTAATCGTTTGAATTTGATTGGCGTATTTGTTGGAATCGTTCACTCTAAAAAATCATGTGGATTTAACTACAACCAATGTAGTTTTTTACAACGTTTTTTGTAGAGAATTCTGATCAAGCGAGTGAAAATACGTTTTCGAAGTGCATTTTTTAAAATAACTCAAAAAAACGCGTGAAATCACTTTAAAAAAAATTAAATACTCTTGTTAATGATGATCCCATTTATGATCCATGATTATGACCGAAAGGTCGAAACACGTTTCGGAATAAAATAATTTTGTGAAATTAACAAGAGTATTTAATTTTTTTAAAAATGTTTATTAAATTTCACCAAGAGTGTACAAGTGAAAGCATAAAAGCTATAAAATGTGTTATTTCACTACAAAAATGTGTAATTTCACATTATTCTTTTAATCACACATTTTATGTGTGAATTAGCACAACATGATTGAAATATACCACATTTTGCTGTTGGTATTTACGCATTTAATGTTGTATTCCACGCCATCTATTGAAAATGTACACGTTTCGTTTTGTTTGCTGGAACTACGTCAAGTTATGCGTCGAAATTCACAAAAGTAATATCTGGTAATATAGTTCATAATTTATTAGTATTACCATATCGTTTTTACAAAAACTTGAAACATCGAAATCAAATATGTATAAATTAATAAGATTCAAATATATTACAATATAATTTTTATAATTTATAATAAATTCAGAAAAGTTTGTAAAATCTGTAAAAATATTCAAGGACATGGCATTTTTGGGAAGAAAACTGAAACTTTGATTATTGTCCAAAAATATTGTAATCAAATAAATCTGAAAATATGGTTTGAATAGTTTTGAATGAAATAGTTTGTCCACTATACCATACTTGATACTTTACGTTGAATAACTGTCAGCATTCATATTTCATAAGTCAGTCAAATTTCAAACGTGGTGTTAATTATATGTAATATAATTGTTTGTGTGATACGAAAAAATATAATTATATTTAATAAAGTATAATTTTTCACTAAAATATTAAATTTAAACCCATTCTTTATAATTTAGAATATAATAAAATTAGTAATATGTAAATATATTTATAAGCTTAATTGAGGTTGTATGTAATTATTATTATAATTATTATTAAATAAGATACTAAGTTTAAGAAATATGTAATTGAAATCACCAACAATTCTACAAAATTTATGAAATAGTTAATTGAAATCATTTTTGAAATTATATTGAATTAAGTAATTAATTAGTGTTCATTTATAAAAAATTTATTATTTAATATTTAAATTATAAAATAAATTATGTATAAATGTAATATTTGTGAATTAGTTTTAAGAAATTGTGTAAATTATTATTAAGCTGAAAAATATATATTATAATTAAAAAATTAATTTGTTTTCGAATTACACTTTTTTTGCAGGGAAATACAGCATCGTTGAAATAGTTGAAAATGTAAGTCACACTTCTTTTGTAGAGAAGTCACACATTTTTTGTTGAAAATCACTCATTTTTAAAACCACTCAAAATGTGGTAGTAAATTACACTTTTTGCAGGGAAATTCACACGTTTAAGATAGTAAAATTTTTACACATTTTTAGTGTGAAAGTTAACAAAATTATGGTCTGTTGAATTTCACTACAATTAATGTAGGTGGTTAGGTTGCCTACATTAATTGTAGTGAAATTCACCAAAATTTTTTAGAGTGTTGGTATGCGTGGTATCAAGACATGTTATCCTTCTTTGTATTTGCCATTATGTTTTTGACAACCTAATCTTATCCCGTTGCAAATTTGTGGCAACGCTTCATCTGTATAAAATTACTTATCTGTTTTAAAGCTTTCTTTTATTATATAATATAGAATGCGCTTTGGTTTTGAAAAAAAAGAGAAGAAAAATCATATGTAGGAGGTACTTATATTGCTTTAAAACACTTATGCATTATATTTTGTATAGTATTATGTATACTATACTGTTATAATTTTATTAATAATTTTTATTAAAAAATATTTTAAAACTTTAAATTAATTCAACACTAATATTATACAAAAATATTATGAGGTATTTTTTGTTTAAAAGTTGTCTACCAACATAACACCACTTACAGTGTCTAAAAAAAAATGCATATTTCAGCTAGACGTGACGCGATCAATTTTTTCTTCGCGTCAGCGATGGGTCAAAGAGAATTATTGGTGAATGTATTTTATATGCACGAAGGAAACAAATGTATTCATGTACCTTATAGCAAAGAGACATGCCAAATCATCAAGTGCTGAATTTAGATTTTGTTGTAATTCTTTTAAAATATTAGCAGCATCTTCTTCAAGCTTATCACCACCCATTGATTCAAACATTTTCTCTAATTGAACACGTAATTGTTGAATATTATTCATAAGAATACAAGCCTAATTAAAAAAAAAACACAAAGCAAAAAAAAAAAAAAACAAATTAGATTTTGTTAAAAATCTGATTTAATGTGACATTTACAATTCTTTCATCTTTCATATGCTCTGGAAACTCTTTTTTGACAATATCGGCATAAGCTATTAGCACCTTTACAATAGTTTTGGCAAAGCGTCTCATGTACCGCTTCCATATTTCTGGATCAGGACATTCGAGCTTGCTAACAACATCGAAACATTGCGTCAGTTGGGTAAATACGTCTACTACGGAATTTGAAAATAAGGCATGTTCGCTGCTCTTTTGAAACTATATAATGTAATATGAAAATAATAAAATAAAATAACAAAATTATATGTATATTTCATAGTTGATAATAAATTAAAATATAAAATATAAATTTATATAATATATTAAGATATTATTTTCATTTGCAAAAAAAATATATTGGCTTTAATAGTAAAAATTAGATCTATTAGAAGACAATAGAAAAATTTTTATTTACCCCATCCTTTTTATCACGATTAAAAGCACCATGTAAATATTCTAATGAAACATCATCATTTTCATTTAACCACTGCATTACAAATGGTTCAAACCATGCTGGATATTCTGGTACAGCACCCTTGTATGGTGGAACTTCCTTAACATAGTTTGTATATAACCATTTAACACGAAAATGTAAGTTCATGTATGCGGATGATTTACATAAACGATGTTGTTCATGTTCTTCTAAGGCATATTTCATATCAACAGCGAACAGACCCCACATTGTTGCAGCTGATAACTATTTGTTTTTTTTTGTAAATAAACAGGTAAACATAAATTTTTTATTAATTTTATTTTGAGATTATTTACTTGTCCAATGTTAAGCTCTTGAGGAAATTGATTTAATACAGTTCCATAACTATTTTTATCTTCTTCAATAACTGACACTATTAGAGCTATTAGCTTATGCCAAAAGTCAACACTATCCAATTTTGGTCCATGATCATCTGGATCACGTTTGGCCTCATTTGGATCCACCTTTGTTTTGTTTTTTTTTATTTCATTGGGTTGTTTTAATAATATTTTTGTAACAGAAATTTATGTATAAAAAGTATATATATATAATAATATATATAAATAATATTTAAAATTATATATATAAAAAAAAAAGATAATAATTTTTGTAAATTTAAATAATTATTTAAAAATTTAATCAAAACATTCAATTCTTCATCCATTGTTTTATTACTCATGTCCTTGTCCTTTAATTATATAATATTATTTCCTAGAAATTTATTTTTATATAATAATTTTTTTTTTATTAAAAAATATATTTTAAGTAAAATATACATAATACTATCCAACCATACATTAAATTCACAAATTATTATGTACTATATTGAAAAGAGTAGTATCGTTAAAAATTCAAGCCAAAAGTAAATCATCAGTACCTTTTTATATTAATATAATTTTATGTGTTTTTTGTTTTGATTTGTTTTTATTCGAATAATTTGAATATACAAAAAGATAATTAGAAATATTTTATTAAATATAATTTTTATGTTAACTAATACGATAAATTAAATGGTCACTGTAATAATGTAAATATTAATGATATCGTTAAATTGCTAAAATCATCAACTGAATGTCTATGTTACTCTATACGCCAAGAATTGAATTTGAGGAAAATGATTTTGAAAAGTATTTAAATGTGGATTAACATTGCAAACTTTTACATACTCATTCGCTATCGTTTCAATAATTTTTTTGTTTTTATGAAAAAATATGGGGGATTCTGAGGGAAATGTTGTATCGGCGTAGGATTAGGTCCTAGGTCCTAGGATTAGGTAATAGACCATATTCAAAGGATAGCTGGAGTTCCTAGCTTTCTAAAAATATATATATTTAATGGCGCATCTTATCCTTTAAGGACGAAAAGGACATTTGAAAGTATCCTTGTTGTTTTGATGTTCCCGTTATACCTATTGATCTATTAGATATATATATATATATATATATATATATATATGTATTCAGTTATAAATTCTAGAAAGATAACGGTTTGGAGCACATTTTAAGATTTATTTGAGGATGCTGCCGTTATAGAGATATTGTAGTTCAAAGTAGAAAAATTTGAAAATAAAACAATCTTTATTTTCTTTCTTGAAAAACCAAATACCTCAAGATTTTACCATAAAAGTATTATATACTGTCGGAAAGGTTTCTATTTTTTCTATAACTAATACACGTTTACTTCATGTCTACGTCAAATAGTTTAAAAGATATAAGCATTCATTTACTCTTTTTTTTATATAAAATTAGGAATGTGCCTTTTACGAAGTCACAATCTTCTGAACATTTTTTTTTTTTATACATAGCCAAAACACTAGGTAAACCTTTTATACCGATTGGTACGTTTGGCTAGGGTGGGAAAGGAAAATTAGGAAAGAAAGATGGTTAATGGGAAGGAGGACAATTACGAACGAAGGTGTTAATGTTCGCCTTGAGTTGAGTTTAAAATTGTCAGTTCATCTAAGAAAGATAACAAATCTTATATATATGATAAATGATAAATCTGGACATTATGGGATATTCCGTATATGAACAATACATGTAATTGAACTGCCCATAATCGACATAAAAATAAAATTTAATAATTGACATTGGACAGTGCTTTAAAATGTATACAGTAAAATGTATATTCATATTAAAATTTTACATTGGCAGTATTGGCATACTCATTTATTACAAATTTATTTTTCTTAAAAACTATATTTCTTAGAAATATTAAATAATAAAAATTTTCTTAGTGTTAAAAATAGTCTAACAAAATTTGTAACATTTTGACTTAAAATGTATCAACGTATCAAATTCAGAAATAAATATCGCAATTGTATCAAAGTGCACTGGTGGATATTCTTTGATATAATATAAGAGTATATATGAACATGAACCAATAAGAAAATTTCCATTTTGAAATTTTATTTACTCCATTATCAGTTTGTGTAAAACAGTCAATACAATTTATTTCATATAACTACACATAAAACAAAAAAAATGTTGCCCATATTCTGATAGTTATCTTATAAAAATTTCATTTGATGATGAAAATTTCATTTGATAATGAAAATTTCATTTAATGAATTGATTCCGATTCCTATAGTCGGAAAAAATCATATGATATTTCATTATTCTCTCATATTTGTTGGTTATTTTCATGCAGTTTCAATTTTCAGGGGAATTATTTGCAGTAGAAACTAAATTATTTCAAATCAGATGTTTCCAAAAAAGCTTACAAAAAGTGACTGAAAATTTTTAGTCTTGCTGCCAATGTATAATTTATATATCTATGATATAATATATATATTATAGAACAGTACAGATTGACTGATCAATATCAAAATAATGAATTAATTATGTCATTACTATCTATTTAAAACCTTGTTATGATATTTTTATGATTTAGATGTATTTTTATTATTAATAAACTACTACGTATATACTTATATATACAATGTCTTAAAACTATATATTTATATGCACATATGTATTTTTTTGAATAATTTCTAGGAATTAGAATATAGGAACACCAGTTCGTACATTAAAATACGATATTGAAATTTGTTTGGGGGTAAAATCAAATTTCGAATTTATATTGAATTGATATTAATTATGATATGGTATACTTTAACCATAGAAAAAGTAGTATAATAAAAGTCCGGCGTAGAACAAATTTTTCTTGCAATTTTTTTCAATAGCCTGCCTCGCCACTCTCTTGCTTTTTATTTTTTTCTCACGATACTGTTATTATAATTTAGTAAACAAATTTTCTTACTGTAAACTGTTATTTCATTATAAAAGCAAAAACAAAAAATAATATTTTTTATTAGAAATCAAATAGTAATGAGAATATCCTTTTAATTTTTCATTTTTTGTTATTATTGTGTTTGTGTAATTTGAAATTTTTTTCAATTAATATCTACCAAAATTTCAAATATGGTTATCATTTTTATCGAGTACCTAGTCTTTTAAAAAAACAAATATTTTATTTTTATCCATGTAATGTTATAAAATAATTTTATAAATGTTGAATTGTGCGTATACATATGTATATGTATATTTATAATAATAAATTATAATATAATTTTATAATATTTGAAAATCAAAATATATTTTTTTTACTTATTTGAATAGTTTTAAAAAATATAAAATTTAAAAAAATTCAAATAACTGTGCACATTCATTCACGTGTTGATTTCTAATATATGGATATATTACTTATAGCGATGTATGCATAAATTTACAAATTGAACCACATTTTGTTTTGAAAATTTTTATTTTGAAAATTATTTAATGTTTTCTATATGTATGCATGTACATATATATTGAAATTATAACAGAATTTAAAAATATTTTTAAAACTAATTATTAATTTTGATAAACTCATAAATAAAATATTTTAACGGTAAATTACGGTAACGCTTGTTTGAATTTTTTAGAAATGCACAGTTTACAGTGGTTTTTTAAAAATTCAGAATTTTCTACGTTTGTTATTATTTTCATAATAATCTGCTACACCATTTGAAAATACATTGTTGTTGTATAAAAAATGCATGTTCGTAATATTTGCAAAAATATTTTCAACTTGTTGTGCAGATGGATTTCTTAGAACTTTAAATTTTATAAGACAATCTAACATTTCCTCTACGAAGAAATATGAACAATTTTTAACAGCTTTTTAGTATAAATATTTGAAGAATTCAAAGATTTACTTAAATTGAATTAAATTAACCAGCAGTTGGGATTACCTTATTACTCATTATATGAAAAAAATTAAACTCAAAATTATTTGTTGCGTTCATAGCTGCATTTACATATTTACCTATTATGACTGAAAAATTGTCGAGCCAAAATAGGTGGGAAATTAATATTTTTTGAAAAGTACTGGTATTGATATGAATTATGAGTATTTTTAATTTTCGGCAATATTTTTGTTAATACATACATACTTTTAATTAATCAATTGACTTGTTATACTCAAAAAAAATTTTGAATCTTTCTTTGAGTTGTACCTTGTGACGTATTAACAAAGTTCTTAAAAAATTACCCTGTCTAGATTGTTCTTAAAATTTAACAAAAATTCATACAAATCAATAAAATTTTAGGTGGAGAAAGTTTATTCAAAATAAAAAATTTTCCACCAACAAAATTTTTGGTGCCTTCAGATCAATATTAAGAAACAATGAAAATTAAGGAAGAAATTTGTAAAATTGCCCCCACAAAACTAAATATGTTTAGTGTTTTGTTTATATTATCCAATCCATAGTTTAAAATTTTTATATTAAAATTTGTGAAAAAAAATAGAAATTAAAATGAGCAAATATCACTAGCCCCCTAAAAAGTAGAAAATAAAACTAGTGGTGGATGTTGAGCATCTAGAACTACTATAAGATAAAACACAAAAGTATATAATGAATCTTGTGGAATATTGTTCATAGGAATTTGGAAACGCTGTTTGATGTTCTTTTAATATTCGTGATTTTTTTCAAGCGGCAAATATTAAAAATGTCCATTAACAATATTCTAGCAAGATTCATTATATACTTTTGTGTTTTATCTTATAGTAGTTCTAGATGCTCAACATCCACCACTAGTTTTATTTTCTACTTTTTAGGGGGCTAGTTTGGTTTCGATAAAAGTATATTTTAAAAATTTTTATTATTTTATTGATACATTATTATTTTATTGATTTCTAATTTTCTAATAAAAAATATTCTATAATAAAACAACAGTTTACACTTTTACCAGTAATTAATTTTTAAAATATTTTTGTTATCTGTTATAATTTATTTCAATGTATGTATATGCAAGTACACATATAGAAAACATTGAATACTTTTCAAATCAAAAAAAAAAATTTAAAACAAAATGTGATTCTATTTGTAAATATACATCGCTATATGTAATATGTATGTACATATATCCATATATTAGAAATCATCACGTGAATGAATGTGCACCATTATTTGAATTTTTTTAAATTTCATATTTTTTAAAATTATTCAATCAAAAAAGAAAATAAGTAAAAAAAATATATTTTTGATTTTCAAGTATTATAAAATTATATTATAATTTATTATTATGAATATACATATACATATGTAAACGCAAAATTCAACATTTATAAAATTATTTCATAACATTACATGCATTGAGAAAAATAAAATATTTGTTTTCTTAAAAGGCTTAGGTTCCGATAAAAATGATAACCATATTTGAAATTTTGGTAGATATTAATTCAAAAAAATTTCAAATTACACAAACACAATAATAACAAAAAATGAAAAATTAAAAGGATATTCTCATTACTATTTGATTTCTAATAAAAAATATTATTTTTTGTTTTTACTTTTATAATAAAATAGCAGTTTACAGTAAGAAGTTTTGTTTAATAAATTATAATTACAGTATCGAGAGAAAAAAATAAAAAGCAAGAGAGTGGCGAGACAGGCTATTAAAAAAAAATTGCCAGAAAAATTTGTTCTGCGCTGGACTTCTATTATACCACTTTTTCTATGCTTTAACTATATATAATGTATGGTATACTTTCACTATAATTTAATTAACTTCTACTATATCCTTAACTTTAATTTTTATATCCATGATAATAAATATATTAATATATGATAATCATACTCTTAAAACATTTTTTTTTATTTTTCGTAATTTATAATATCCATCCATCCATGGAATTAGGATTTGAACCTGCAACCTTTTTCATTTAGTATAGTTAAATATCTTAAGAAATATTATATTACATGCATATCGGTTGGACCAATACAATACAACAAATATATTTATAATTATATAATAAATAAAAAAAATAATATAGTTATTACCTGAAATTCCCGATTATATAATTCATAACAATTCTCGAAGAGGAATTGATAGGTGGATCTAAGGCAAGCCTTAACGCAATCTTTGACAACAGTACTGGCTCTAGGTGGACTTGATAATTCTTGTACCTATTCATATATATATATACATATATATATATATATATACATAATTTTTTTTAATTAGGAATTTGAAATACAATTAATATTTATATATATATATATATACAACAAAAAGTACATATAAGTATATTAATAAAAGATAAATATACAGCAAAACAAAAAATTATTTATACAAACAATTTTATATGTTATGTAAAGTATAACAAAGCGATTATTTATATATATTTTACTAATATAAAACAACAATAATAAAAGAAAGATATAATAAAGTAAAGTTTAATTCAATTTTTATTGAAATAATTTTTTTATTAAAAAAGAAATAATAAAAGAGTAGGTACCTATTTCCTTTTTTTTTGTGTTTTTGGTTAAATTTTTTTCTTCAATCAAATTAATTCGAAATTTGAATTATTTGTGTTAATATTAATTTTTCGTAAATTTGAATTTTGAAATTAAAATTGTTTATATAATTAAATATTAATTTAATACCGTTTTATATTTATGTTTGTTCTTTAAGTACAGAAGTTCAGGAGCACACACATACACACATACACACATTTATAAACATATCTTACATACAAATCAAAAATATACACTTTAAGCAAACACAATTTATAGCGCTACATAATACTGATATAATATTGGACCGTACCAATGACATTTTCTAAGTCATTAATAAGAGCTTAATGTTCTGCTAAAAAATAGTACCAATGACGTATTTAAAGAGGATATTTTCAGAAGACCAGTTATAACTGAAAATTTAATTATTGTAACAAAAGCTTCAATTATCAGTGAACGTCTAGCCGTCATCCGTATCAAAGACGAATTCTTCAGCATCAACCTAATATGTGTGCACGCACCAACCGATGAAGCGGAAGACTCCACGAAGATAAATTCTACGATATCCTGGATAAGACATATGGGCCTTGTCATGAGTACGTAATGAAAATCGTGCTTGGAGACTTCAATGCTAAAATTGTTAAGGAAGGAATTTTCCGCAAAACGGTTGGAAACCATTGTCTGCAATCCATTACCACAGATAATGGATACCGAAGAATTGATTTGGCAGCAGCTCGTAATATGGTCATAAGTAGAACAAATTTCCCCCACAAAAATATCCACAAAGAAACCTGGCTCCGGATGGACGGCCAGCGAATCAAATTGACCACATTATGATTATCGTCCAACATGCTATCAGTGTGTCGGGTGTACGTACCTATCGAGGAGCTAACATCGACACTGATCATTTCCTAGTTATGTCCCAGTTTACACCACGATTATCCAAGATTAAAAAAAGGACGCATCAGCCAAAATAGGAAGTTTAACATTGGAAGACTTCAGTTACATGAGAGTGCCAGAACGTGCAAGGAATGAATAAGCGATATACTCAATACCATACCTCTACCATACAACATAATCTCTCCGTCAACGAAAAATGGAAATAATGCGCAAACATCATCACGATGGCTGCTAAATATACCGTGGGTTTTGAAACACCTTACGTGAGTGACCCATAGTACGACGATGAATGTTTAGCAAAGACGGTAGAGAAAAATGAAATCTTCAGGAAAGCGCTGCAACGTGAAACAAGAGCAACTCAAGAGGAGTATAGGAGACAAAAGAAGAGACAAGAAAAACATTTATTCGAAAAGTCTCAAGTTTTGGATATAGAATCAAATCGAGACAGAGACGAAGTACAAAACTTTTATAAAAAAGCCAAGCAGCCAAAAAATTCGGGTCTTCTGGAATTTATGAGAGACATGGAAACAGCATTTTAAGAACCTGCTGAATGTCGCAAACATAAAAAACACAGATACTCCGCGCCCTAACCCAATCAACTCAACCCAATCCTGTAGAAGTCGAAGCAGCCATCCGAAAATTAAAAAACAACAAAGCTGCTGGACAAGATAACCTACTAACTGAACCTTTTAAGGCAGGAAGTGAAGTGAAGTGACGATTGAATTCATGCACCAAATCATCAAACGAAGGTTTGGAGAAGAAAATACAATGCCGAACTAAACCAGCTGTTCTACGACATGAACCCAGTCAAAAAAGTCAGACGTCTTCGTTGATTTGGCCATATAGAGCGTATGGATGAAAATGCTCGAGCTAGGAGCTCTTCGAATTCAAGCTCCGCGGAACGCATGATCGAGGGAGACCGCACCTTCATCGGAGAGATGAAGTATCGGCAGATATGAAAAAACTTCAAATCACTAACTGGAAAGATTCCGCTTGTGATCGAAGTCAATGGAGGACAATTCTGCGTCAGGCCCAAGAAATTCAAGGTCTGTAGTGCCCAACAAGTAAGTAGTAAACGCAGGTACTCTATATACTTATGTGAATATATAATTAATTAATAAAAGTGGACAATAACTACACCACTCTATATTTTATTTTTCAATAATAAAAATTAATAAGAAAAAAATTTAATTATAACTAAAAAAAATGTTAAAAATTTACAACAGGCAAATTTACAACAAGCTGTACAATAAAGAATAAACAACTAAACATGAAATAAAGAAATAATAACAATAAAAATAACAACAAATGGGGGTTTTTACACGAGTATTATTTTTCTGCTGTATTCTTTTTGGTCTTAGGAAAGAGGTAATAGCCGTAAGGGAAAAACTCTACAATCGTATTCTTTTTGTAGACTTATTTTTCATCAAAAAATAAAGTGTTTCTCGCTGTTGTTAAACGAATACATTGACATGGTTATATATGTATAATATAGTTATCCATATATTTTAATTTTCCTTAAAAATATTTGTCAAAATCATATAATCAAATACATACTAGATTAAAAAAATTTAAATATTAAAATAATTATAAATATAAAAATTTAATTTGGTTTTTTTTTTGGACAAAATTTAATATACACTAACACACACTCAAAATATGGTATTCAAAAGAATACCCGTATGAAAGTCAAGCTGTTGTAATGGAGAGAATTTAAAAAAGAATACAGCAGAAAAATAATACTCATGTAGAAACCCCCAATAAATGTTATTATTTTTTTATTTTAGAAAAATACTTTAATATTAAACTGAAATGCAAAAAAATAACCGTTATTTTTCTTATTATAACATATACATTCTTAGAGTTAAGTAATAAATTACGAATTCTAAAATGAGAATATACATAAATTATTATAGTGTAAAATTAGGAGAAAAGATATTATTAATTTTTTTATTCAAATTATTGAAATTATTTTGTTAAAAACAATTTTCTTGTTTCAGTTTTATGCTTTTTAGTTCAAAGTTAAAAATGGAAACAAATTAATAATACATAAATCTAGGTTGCAATTGCACATATATTTATTAATAATATTTGAGGTGCAAGTAAATGGGATTTAATTTAAAATCATAGATTAGAATTTAAAATTTTAATAATTAAAATAATTTACATTTGAATTAAATTTTAGTTTTAATCAATTAACTAAAAAAAACATTTTATAAAAATAAATTTTATGTCTAATTTTTTACAAAGTACCGGGAAATATTTACATACATATTAGATTTAAGTTTTAAAATAGTACTATATATATAGCTTAAGATAAAGTTGCAAAATTTTTACATGTGATTGAAATATGATGAAATAAATTCGAAAATATTTAAATAAATAAATTAATAATAAAGTATATCATTTCTTTGTTTTTTTTTTTATTAATTAAAAAAAAGAAAAACTAATATGAAAGTAGATTTTTTTTTATTTTTTTTTTTAATTTGAATATAAATTTGAAAAATAATTTTTTTTATATAAAGATTACATTGTATATATATATATTTGTATACATATCTATAAGTTAAAATTTCCTTTCAATTTTATACAATATTTAAATTAGCTTCTTAACATTTTTGTTTTTATGTTAAGCCAAATATTAGGTTTTCAATGATAGTTTTATACAGGAATGCACCGCTTGGACTAATTGAGAATTGGGAAAAGAAAAGTGTCCCTTTGATCAGTAGCTGTACATTTTGAATAAATTTATTAAGATTACTCTTGAACTTTTGTAGATTGTATGTAAGTATATTTTTGAATTAGGGAAACGCGGCTGTTGGAATATGGTTCCACATTCAAGAAAATTTTATTATTAACGAGTTTTTTCATGACCGTTTTTTAACCACCTAGGAATTTTCTCTGCCTATACTGAGCTATATTTTACATTAAAATTTCGTGAGTATTGCGGCATTAATATTTAAAATCAAAAATATTTCGTATTCATTTTCCTGATCGCTAGAGCCGCATCCTTACATGAAACTACGTAAATTTTATAAAATTTGAGCAACACTTTTTTGGTTATTATTTTTTACACTTTCAAAGTTTATTGTTAAGGAAAATATTAAATTTCTTGAAAAATTTATTAAGTTGTATAAACAAAATGTAATGTAAATGTTTGATGTAAGCGAAACGTTTTAATGAAAACCAAACGTTGATTTAATGAAATAAAATAGACAGAAATAAACTGCTTTGTTTTAATGAAATAAATTATATAAAATAATGTACATACAAATTGAATATGGTTGGTTGTAATAAAACAAAGAATACGAGTTTTGTTCATTTTTCAAATTTGTAAGGAATCTGGACTTCTTAACATGTATATGGGTACAGTTATTTGCGCGATTTTTTTCAGAATGTATCTGATGTGCAAAAATAGTTTTATCAAGTTGTGTATAAGGAAGTGTAAATTTATATTTTGTTATATATTTCTTTTCACAAAATAATTTATATGATTTCATTTTATGATTCAAATACCCAAAGCAGTAGGGTCTTAATATTGGCGGCAGGATTTATAATAATAAAATTTATATCAAATTAAACTAAATGATTTTATTTTACATTATTTAGAATAACAAAAAAAAAATTGTTATGTATAGAAAAAAAGTGTTAATAGTTTTATAAAAACTGTAAAAAATTTCATTAAACTATTTTTTGATATTTTATATATATATTTATATATACGAAATGTAATCTGTATACTATAATACATATTTTTTTTTTTAAATTACTGATTTCATTTCTAATTTTGAATTTATTTTATTAATAATTTTTTGTTTTGATTATTATTATTCTATTTTTTTTTCGTATTTAACCTACTTTCATGCGGAAGAATGTTATACTGGTTAATAAATCTACAGTTGACTTGAGATCCATAAGTTTTTCCTGACTTGATGCTGGAAAATTATTACGATACATTGACAAATCAATACGTAATGAATTGTGCAACTGATCCAATAATTTAACGAATTTCTCTTTCTGTTTAAAAAAATTAACGCAAAAAGATAAATTTGATTAATTATTGGCTTTTTAATGTTGGTTTTTTGTTTATTTTTTTTTTCTTTTTTTATATTTCTAATATTGTTTTTTTTTTAATTTTGTTTTTTAATTTTTTATTGGCACAACATTAAATGTTTTTCAAGGTAATTTATTTGGTTTTATTAAAAAAAAAAATAGGTACAGTTGTGGGTATGAAAAAGGATAGAACGGGTAAAAGAGGTTAAAAGAAAGCGGGCTTAAATTCTTTCAAAAATTTATAGTTCCATAATATGTTATTTAAATATAGTAATTATCACATTATTTACATTATGTTAATAAGAATTATGTGGTAAGCAAAGAATATTAGTATCTTGTTAAATATTATCTCTCTTGCTTAAGTTGGGAAAATTAGTTGGAGAATTAAAAGCTCAAAATATTTATTAATTATTAAATATTTAGTTGTAAATTTTATATATATATACACAACTTTTTTTAATTACGTGACTTTGATTGTACGTGTATAAATTTAATTTGAATAAAAAGAAAAGAAAAAAAAAGAATACACAAATTAAGTGTAATTTATGTAAAAATAAAGTTGAAAGATTAGATTTGAGTATTACCTGCATGAAATGCAAAAGCACATTTCATACACAGTGCACCAAGATCGACAAAAACGAAATTAAATTCCTCTGAAAAAGTAAGCAAAGATACAAGTGCGGTAGCTTTATGAGTATTAAGCGAAAATCAGTAAAAGAGATGCCTATTACCAAAGAATATCCATAATAAGAAGGTTCACTGGAAGTCAAGATATTTTTACTAACACATTTACAATAAAAAACCCATTAGTTAAAGAAGCAAAGAACTATTGTAAATATTTTCTTATGTAAGAAGTTGTGAAAAAGAAGGAGTGCGATATAAACCATTTAAAAAACAACTTCATTTTTGCAATGTAATTTTAAATAGCCCACGGGAGATTTTTGTTTATTTATTTAGCCCACTAGAAATTTTTCATGTGTACAGTCGTCTGAAATTTTGTGTACGAATTTTTTAAAATAAACGTATTAAATTTATTAGGGTACGTATGAGAATAAATAAATTTTGAATGATTGAATTTTCCCAGGTACCTAGATAAAATAATATTCGTTTCAAAAACATATGTTTTTCTTAAATATCATATTATTTTATTTTATTGGCTGATAAGGGAAGTAAATTTTTTATCATTCATGTATTTTCAATATACACAGTTTTTCAGGTATTGAAACAGGTAGTTAAAAAGAATATAAAGCGGTTTTTTTTATGACTGACTCGATGCCTTTTTAGTTTCTGAAAAATTAAATTGTGCATTTTAATCACCAATGAACTAATAATACATATTATATTATAAGTAATATAATGCATTTAGGTACCTGTTAATTTTATAAATCGGTAAGAAAGTTCAATGTTAATAATATTTCACATTTGAATAAATAATATTTTTTATTGATATGAATTTTTAAAAAAAATTAGTATATAAGAAAGTACTTAGAAATTAAATGAAGAGTATATATGAAAATTAAGCAGTGTATGTTATATTTAAAAATAAATCAACTCTAACGCTTAAAAAAACGTTTTTGTAAGAACTATTCTATACACAATTTTTTAAAAACGTTTTGAAATGAGAAAACATCATCGTGTTAAGTGTTTGGTGTGCGGAGCTGAGAAAAATCATAATTTGGAAATAAACTAACTTACTAAAAATAAATACGATATTTCTTTCATACAAAAAAATCGTTCGTTCATTTTTTTTCCACTTTGTATTTTGAATTTTTATCTCTCTTTTAAAATTTTATTCCAGTGAACCTTCTTTTAATGGATATTCTTTGCTATTACTCCAACCAATCACTCTACTACAGGCCTTCTTACTCAGAGCGCAACTTTCAAACTTTCAGTTTCAACTTTAGAAATGTATCTTATTTGTGTATAAGCCTTATGAAAATATTTAAAATCGAAGGATCTTATTTGTTAGCAGAGATATTCTTAAAATGAAATATATTTCAAAAAAATGTATATACTATTACTGAAAATCCTATTAAAAAATAATTAAAATTTCATTAAAAAATTTGATTTTAAAAAAAAAATCTGCTCAACAATCCGACATATATCTTACCATCACAAGCTAAAGCAGCAAACTGGTTACTGGAGAGGGTTCAAAACCATACAAATGAAAAAATTAGAAAGTTTTTCTTTCCTTCATCTTTTTTCTCAATTTACAATTTACATACTACTTTAACCAAGACCAAGTGTTGTTGTAATTTCATCAACAAAATGGAATAAAAGAAAAAAATAACTGAAATTTGAGTGTATTGTGCAAACGAAGGCTAAAAAGACACAGTTTTTGACGGTTTTCGCTTAATTTCGTAAAAAATATTGAGTAAGAAAGAAGGCCTGTAGTAGAGTGCATTGTTCCAACAAATCCAACTACATTAACAACTCTCAATTACAACCACATATCAGCAAGTCTCTCACCAATAAAATAAACAGTGATAAATATTTTCTCTTCAACACAAACACAAATAAGATTATTCCAAATATTCCTGAAAATACCATCAAAGACAGTAAATATAATATAAGGCTGCACAAAAGTAGTTTGATCGTATGATAATCAGAGTTGAGGTGGGACATTTTTACGATCTTATTATTTCATTTTTTCCCGTAGACTTTTAGTCCTTTATGCCCTCCTCCACCCCTCAACTTAATCAACCTTTTTGATAAAGGCCATATAGGTTTGAGGCTTTTGATATTTTATGAAGAGTATGCAAGTACATGTGTTCTCATATTTACATATTTAATGCAATATAAGAGATGTATAGAAAAATGTAAGCAAACAGCAAACATATAAATAGACATAATAGCACTGTATTCTTATTTTTGTCTTCTACACTAACATAAGTTCAGTCATCCTATCAAGAAATCAACCCATCAGAGAAACCCAAAACTATAAGTAGAAATAAAACACCCTAGCCAAACATCTTAGAGTGAAAGAAGAACAAATAGAGCTTGTAAATAACTTCTGTTACTAAATGTGAAATATCCAACCAATGGTGGGGCTGAATAAAATGTAGAAAATGAGTTGAAGAAAGCGAGAGGAGCATTTGAAATTTTGCGACGATATAGAGGAGTAATGAAATATCCAGAGCAAATAAACTTAGAATGCTCTGAACTTATGTAAAATCCACTCTGACATACGGCACTAAAACTTGAATAGCATCAAACAACCTCAACCAAAAATTACAAGTAAAATAAATATAAATAAGAATAATGTACCGAATATTAAGCAATAAAGAACTCAGGATATTAACTGATGGTAAAGAACCTATATGATGGATACTATGACTTAAAACCATCAAATGACATTGCACAAATCAGCCTGGAATATAAAAAGATCAACTGGCGGAAGACAGTACTAAAAAAAGTACATAGAAAAAGTGAACATAACATGTGAACATATAAAAACAGCAGCGCAAGCACGCTTCCAAGAGGTGTTACAATATTACATAAGACAAAATTACATGTGGACAATATTACATATGGGCAAAATTACTACTGTGTATAATAATGATATTTTCTATCTATGTAATTATGTCTTAAGTAATTTTGTTCATATTAAATTTTGTCCCAAAACCCCCAAGAAGACAACTTGTTTTTTTATAACAGTTTATCAACGATAATAGTTTATTTACATGGATATTGCATAATTGATAATAATTATGTTAATTTTACTGTTTCACTTTAAATTTATAAAATTTTAAGAAATTTTTGGAATTATATGCCTAGAAATATTATGGTACAGTTTTTGTTCTTTAGTATTAAAATAATTTAAATGTGATAAGAAAACTAATTGTAATTTTTATGATGGAATATTGTACATATTTTGAATATATGAGATATTAATTATTGATTAATTAATATTAAATTTGTATTTTTTGGAACTATAATTTCCTGAAAAGGAATTCATTACTTTTATAGGTTTTTTTTTTTTTTTTTTTGAAGCATTTTACGTTATTTTTATAATGGTTTCTTTTAAATGCATTTATTTAAATGAAATCATATAGTTTTAAAAACTCTACTAATTTTTATATGTTATTTCATGAATTAAATATATTAATTTAAAGCATTTTATATTTTTAATATAAGCGAGCAATTTATCTATTTTTATATTTTCTTATATTATTAAATCTTTCAGTTTATTGCTTCTAATATGCGTAACTTAAATAGCATATATTAATATTATACATACACATTATTTTGTAATTTTAAGAACAAATAATAAACTAAATTTCAATAAAGCTAATTTTAAAAATAAAGAATATACATAATGAAATAAAGATTAATTTCAAATATGTAACTATATTATGTAACAATATATGTATATTATATGTAACAGTTTTTAGTTTTACAATATTAAAACAAATATTGTTTAAACTGAATCATAATTTATCATCATTGTTCTCTAACCCCATCCGTGAGGCATAGGGAGGAAAACTGCTGATTTCGCTTTTTTCTTATTATACGAGTAATAATAATTATAAAATTAATAATAGTTATTATATAATTAACCCATCAGTACTTATGAATACTCTTATTTCAACCCAAATCTATTTTAAAAAACATTAAATTTGTTTTCTGAAGCACTATCTCAGTAGTTGAATTACAATATTTTGAACCAATTATATATATATTTTTTTTAAATTTGTACATATTTACGATTTGAAAAAAAGTTCTGGTTAATATGACCTAATTAGAGGAAAATAATTATAGTGTAAGTACTGTAAGGTTAAAAATAATCATAATATTTATGAAATAGTATGCAATATATCCTTTAGTATCTTAAGTATGTATTTTTTTCTAGTTATAAAAGTTGTCCATATTCCAGTACATATTTAATTCCCCAGTATACTAGTACACGGTACCAACATGAGAACAGTTTTTTTTTTTTGTGGAAATTTGTTGTGCTCAGACTTTCTCTTGAATCGTTTTCATAAAATAGATAGCTGAATAGTTTACTGTTTCATATTCCATTTAGTAGACGTTCGTGCTAGTGATGTGCGACATATATCGAATTCTCGATACAATCGATATTTTTCTTATATTATATCGATTTTTAAACTTGACATTTTTGCTACCGATATTTGGGTATATCAAATTGTCACCTTTTGTCTATAGTGGAAAAGAAGAATTTTATCTCTCAGAGAATTTTAAACCGTTTACCAGATCATTAAATTGCATATTTATGTCATTCTACTATTGAGATTAGACATATAACTTAAAAATTATTGATATTTTGACTTTAAGAAAAAAAATAAATAAACTGGTTTATTACAGGTAAATAGTTTAAGATCAGCCCTTTCATATAGTTACATATATGATTAAATTTGAGTCCTTCATTGTAAAATTACTACATATAAATTCCGGTGTTTGTACTGGTTTGGTTGGTCTATAAAGTAACTGAAATCACAGTTGGTTTATATTCTACGTACTTGGTAGCTACGGCCCGTTGTATACCTACTCTACTCAGCAATTTTAAAAACAATGTACTCGTTTGCTAGAAAAATACTGTTGGCGACCAGTACCTGTATCTTTTTACTGATTCCAGAAAATTTAAAATATCATCAGTTTAGGTACTAAGTACTCGGGTGCAAAAAATTCCTGGTCCAAATTGATAGACTCATTTTTTGTTTTATTGGTACTGGAATTTGACCAACTCTGCTAAGTTATATATTAAATAAGTAAATAATGGAATTCGCATATTGGTAAATAATTATATTGTTAAAATTTTAATCAAAATTTCATAAAAGACACAACAATACAAGAAGTAAACTAGTGAATAATTACAAAAAAAAACATTTTAACATTAATGTAAAAAAACAAAAACATTTAAGCAACAACTATGTATATATATTTGTATAAATATATTTATATACACATATATTGTTTATATAATTTGTAACTTATATTAATCTAATAATTATATAATTATGTTCCTATATATTATAATAACATAAAATAAATTATATGTTCAATATTTTAAAATTTACTATTTCTGTGTTCTTTGTTCATATGTTGAAATGATAGAGAGAGATAGAAATATTGAAAAAGCTTTTTTTTAAAGGATTTTTATTATATTTTTAATATTATATATTTAATTAATATGATTTAATGAAAAATTAAAATAAAATAATTTTGATTTATTATTAATTAAAAGAGAAAAAATCATTTCATTGTATTTAGTTATAATTTATTATTTTAAAATTGTGGCCAATTTTCGTTTCGTAAAGTTAAATTTACTGTAAAATAAAAAGCATAAACACAATGAAAAAAAAACAAATAGAAATAATAATGTTAAAAAACAATTGCATACTTTCGGTGCACGAAAAAATTATTAGAAGACAATTTTGAATGACCGCAAAAAATTTAATGAATTTAAAAAGATTGAGTACAGAAAACAACTGTGAAAAAATGTTCATTTGAGATAATCACCCCTATCCTTGCATCCCCTCGTAGCACTAAAATTCGGAAATATTACGAAAATTTTAATCTGAATTCCGACAGAATAAATATTTTTTTCGAAATTCGTAACTCTGAACTCTCTCGTAATGAAAATAAATGTCCAAAATTTATGACAGATATTTTTATTCGTATAGTATTGGAAGAGAGTTCAATAGTAATTGCTAATTTATAAAAAGCAAGAAAACTGTAAGTAATTATTATTAGTTTTATTTTAATTTTAATAAAATAACTAATTTTTGTTTATATACTTTGACATTTTTTAAAGGGTAAGGATCACAACAAGCCAAATTCAATATAGGAGGTTGTGTGAACTATTTAGATAATTAATTTGTAAGCCAATGAAGAACATCTGGGGTGGAATTCTGTATTGTGATAATCACGCTGCGACTGTCGCATATCTAATTGGTATTTTATATGGTGATTGTCACAGTGATTGTCGCTTTTTTGTAATTTTAGGGTGACAGCTAATTTGGGGTCACTCATGATAAAAATAAATAAAAGTTTGGTTGTCTTTTAAGATTTAAGTTTTTTATGTTTTGGTTTTTTAAGATTTATTATGATGTAAATATTAAAAAATGCGAGTTTTAGAATTAGAAGTCGCTAAAATTGCAAATGATTTAAGAATAATGGAACTGAATAAAAAATGCTGTGATTGTGTTTTTTTTTAATAAGTTTGAATTTTATTTTGTTTTCAATTACATATAATACACATTTATATTAATTAGTTATAAGTTTGCAACTGAATTTTACTCAAATGTGAATATAATTTTCTTTTTCATTTTATTAAATTTGTTGCAATGATTTTCACATTAATTTTTCTATTCACTTTAATAATCTACGTCAGCAATAAATTTTGTTTTTGTTTTTAAATATACATTTTATTAAATTAGTTGTTTGAAATTTACTTTTAAGTTTTTTCTCTTTCAATATATAGTTTATTTTTTTTTTATAATTTCGCTTTATTGATTAATAGCGCTAATAAACTTACAACTTATTTTTGTTTTCTATTGTCTTGACACTTTGACATTTAATAAATCACTTGTGCTGCCATTTCCGAATTGTATTTTTTAAGATGCTGTCGTTTTCTTAAATTATTCAAGTGATCGCAATACAGAATACCAAAAAATTTTAGTGTTACCTTTGACTGTCGCAAGGGTGACTATCGCTTATCACAATACAGATTACCACTCCTGATTTTCGTTAATAATAAATTTTGTACATAAATTTTCCAATAAACAATTTTACACGCAAAATTTTTTAAAATTAATGTAAAATATATCGTAACTTCAACAAAACATCTGATTTTGAAATTTTGAAAAACAATTTTACTGCCATTGAATCTAATTACTAAAATTTTTTACGGCGTATCGTAATAAATCCGTTGGAGAAAACCTACGAGGGAAATCAAAATAAGGGGTGAATAGATAGATTATATACCATCAAAATTTATAGGAAAATTAAGAATTTTTAATATTTTGTAATAGATTGTATCAAAAGGATCTAAACAATGCTTCTATACTCTTAAAAAGAAGACCATCAGATATTGAAGGGTTATTTAAAAAAAAAAAAAATACTAATTTCATATAGGAAGAATTTATTTTAATTTAAGTTTTTCAAAAATTATTTTTATGATATTTGGAAAATTAAAAAAATTCTTCTTTGTACTAATTTAATAAAATCAATCATTTAAAATATTTTGAAACATTCCAATAAAATGTTTTTTAATATTGGGTATTTAATAAATGTATTGGAGCTTATTACATTTGGTCTAATTTCACTGATACACTGATATTCTGTACATCAAAATCGATTCAAATTAGATATAATAAATAATGAGGCATTGATCAATAAGTGAAAAAATAAATAAAAATGTTTTCCATAGAAAAAAAAAATATGTATAAATTTTTGTCTTCTTAATTATCAATTTAATTTTTTCGGTTTTAAATAAATTACTATATTTTTTCAATAATTTGACTCTGAAGGTGAAACAGTTTAATAATGTAGCAAACTGGTTAATCTTTAAAGAAATTTAAAGAACTAAAATATTAATTAATTTAATTAAAAATACATATACATACATATATTTTTTTTATATTAGTTTAAGTTCTTTCGTTATTATTTTTTTTTTTATATTTTTGTTAAATTGAATCACTATATAACTTACCCCAAAATTACTAGCAGCAAATCTATCACTAGCTGATACCGCAGAAGATGCTGTTGTATGAGCATAATATGCATTTATATTTGCTAATAGTGTACTCATAACAGCTGGTACACCTGGACAGAGGTATTTTGTTGATAGGCAATGAAAATGTGTCATTGCTTGGTAAATATTTTCGATGCCATAACGCATTGCGAATTCATCAACAATTTCTTGCGGAATTTCATCAAAATAAATTTTCCAAGCATCGTCACCCTTTGACTGAGGTAATTTAACCTAATATGTACACACATAATATGTATAAGTATATAATATTATATATTATAACATAAATAATACAAATTATACTAAAAATTAAAATATTTTAAAGTTAGTTAAAATGTATAGGTATATACATGATAAATAAATACATTTTTTTCTTTAAAAAATAAATAAAATAATAATTACCATTCCACTATTTTCTTCACATAAATAATGAAATAAATTTTCATGAAGGCATGTATACTGGACGTGATATGGTGCTACTTTTTCTTCGCCTTTTATTTCGACGGATATATGAAGACGGATTGCACCAGAAACAGCTGATTTATCAGTACGTTTTTCTAAATTATACCAAACATCCATTTCACCGGATAATGTTCGAACTTCAATAATTGTTTGGCCCAAAAAATCATCTGATTCACGTGTCAGTTTTTGTCTTAATTTTGATTTTAAATCATTATCTTCATCCCAAACACGTACCTTAATTCTATCAGATGAATTATGACATTCGCTGGAATT
This sequence comes from Argyra leucocephala, assembly GCA_963942445.1. Classification (NCBI taxonomy): domain Eukaryota; kingdom Metazoa; phylum Arthropoda; class Insecta; order Diptera; family Dolichopodidae; genus Argyra; species Argyra leucocephala. Next base: position 50,362,966 of record OZ012682.1, read on the forward strand.
TTTTTTTTTGTTTTTTTTTTGTAAATCATGCATAAATTTTTTTAAGTTAATATAATTACAAAAGCTAGGTTTTCTTATTTTAAATAAAGACAATAATTTTTTTGTTCTATTGAAGAACTATTTTAATGTCAGAAATAAATGTTTTTTAAATGGGTCGGTCGTATGATATATTTAAAATGATAATTTAAAATCCGTAATTATAATATAAATTATGAAAAATTTCATATAATTATTGTTAAGATTCCAATTGTATAAAAAAAAATCTAAAATTATTAATTAAAAAAGTAGGCTAAAGGTGTATGACTTTTATAAATATTACAAAATAAAATATATTGAATTTAGCTTCCAACAAAAACTGTTCGTTTTTTTTGATCGTGACAAATAAAAACTTAAAACAATAACAATTCATTTTGGTCCTTCGAACCGGATTTCCATACAAAAATACAACATAAACTCAAAATGGCGGAAACAGTGAAAAGCCTCAAAAAAAAGTGTAGCAGTATTTTAGCAAAAATAACAAGGATTCATAAATTTACAGAATCACAATTGAATGTGGAAAATGTTGATATAAATGAAATTACGGTGAGAATTGAAAAGCTGGAACAATGCTGGAACGAGTATAATACAGTGCAGAATACATTAGACTGTGCAGAAAATGACGAGGAATCGTACGAACAACAACGTGAAGAATTCGAAGACAAGTATTACAGCACTAGATCAAAATTATTAAAGCTACAATTAAAAACTTCAGAATCACAAATCAAAGTGGAAATGGATGCAACGTCAATAAAATCATCAATAAAACTACCATTAATACAGTTACCAGAATTCACTGGAAGAAGTGATAATTGGTTAACATTTCATGACACATACATCAGCCTTATACATACAAACCCTAGCTTAAAACAAATCGAGAAATTTCACTATTTAAAAGCATCATTGAGAGGTGATGCGTTACGTCTAATTGATTCAGTCATGATAACTGAGAACAATTATGAAGTAGCGTGGAGATTACTTAATGAACGTTTTGAAAATAAGATGCTGTTAATAAAAAAGCATGTGCAAGCGTTGTTCGAGATCCCGGTTAGTCAAAAAGAGTCATCTGAAGCATTACATCGGCTAATTGATGAAATACAAAAACAATTAAATATTTTAGCAAATCTAGGTGAGCCAATTCAACATTGGGACACATTAATCATTCACATGATATGTTCCCGGCTTGACAAAAATAGTTTACGTGAATGGGAAATGCAATTATCAACAAAAGAGATGCCTAAATTAGCTGAATTAATTCAATTCTTAAAAAAAAGATGTCAAATACTTGAGTCATTGTCATCATCACCATCACAGCAACCTAATGTTATAATTTCTAGTAAAAATTATTCAAAACCGATACGTGGAAGTTCAACATTTGTTACAGCACCAGCACAATCAATTAAATGTCCAATATGTGAAGAAAATCATTATATTTACCATTGCAATAAATTTTTAGCATTATCAACCCTAGAGAGAAGTGATCGAGTAAAGTCTTTAAAACTTTGTTTTAACTGCCTTAAAAAAGGTCATCAAATTCATCAGTGTAAATCAAGTCGTTGTAGACAGTGCAATAGAAGACACAACAGTTTATTACATCATAGTTTTAACAAATCATCAATAAATGAGTTGTCAGAAAGCAACAATGAGAGTGGTCATGCAACACAACATGTAATGACAAGTGGTGTTTCCAAACATACTTCAAGCAGTGTATTTCTATCTACAGCAGTAGTCAACATTTGTGATTCCGATGGAATAGTTCATGCAGCAAGAGTACTTTTGGATAGTGCATCACAAGTGAATATTATAACAGAATCAATGTGCAATTTATTAAAAATCAAGAGACAACAAATATCCATGAATATCAATGGAATTAATCAATCAATTACAAAAGTATCACAGTCAGCTAATATTACAATTGCATCACAAGCAGGTGAATTTAAAATAAACATAGAGTGTATTATAATGAAAAAAATCTCAGGGGTATTGCCCACACAGTTAACAGATACAAAGAAATGGAAGATACCACACACAATTCAATTAGCAGATCCATTTTTTAATATACCAAACAAAATAGATATGTTAATTGGTGCAGAATTGTTTTTCAAATTGTTGTGTATTGGTCAAATTAAATTAAGTGAAAATTTACCAATTTTACAAAAGACGTTATTGGGATGGATTGTGGCAGGCAAATGTGATTTACCACAACAGCAACAACCACAGAATTCATATTTTGCATCTTGCCTATTCTCATCATCAGAAGAAGCTGAATTAAGTAATCAATTACAAAAATTTTGGACTATTGAAGATACAGAGTCAAAAGTGAAACAGTTTACAAATGATGAACAAAAATGTGAAGATAATTTTTATAAAAATACAAAAAGAGATTCAACTGGTCGATTTATAGTAAAACTACCCTTTCGTGAGGGAAAGGAAAAAATTGGAAATACACGTGACATAGCATATAAAAGATTCTTAGCAGTCGAAAACAAATTAGAGAAAAATCAACAGATACGTCAAGATTATAACCAGTTTATGACGGAATTCAAAAGTTTAAATCACATGACACAAATTATTGACAATTTAAATACATCAAAGTCAGCATATTTACCACATCACTGTGTAACGAAAGAGTCAAGTACCACAACTAAATTGCGTGTGGTGTTTGATGCTTCAGCAAAATCATCAAACGGTCTATCTTTAAATGAAACATTAATGGTGGGTCCAAACATTCAACAAGACTTATTCCAGATTGCACTGCGATTTCGTATAAATACTATAGCTATGGTTGCTGATATTGCCAAAATGTACCGGCAAATATTGGTAGATGAAGAAGATCAACATTTTCAACGCATCTTCTGGCGTGATTCTAAAAGTGATGTGCTTCAAAAATATAAATTAAATACCGTGACATATGGAACTGCAAGTGCCCCATATTTAGCAACGTTTTCTGAATGGAATTTATACAAAAATCAAATTCTAAATGTGGAACAAATCAAGGTTAACAGATTAGTCATCAATATTGAGCAACCAACTCACTATGAAATAAAGGGATTTTGTGACGCATCACAAAATGCATATGGAGCGTGTGTATATATTTATAGTACAGACACAAATGGAAATACTGCATCTGATCTTTTGTGTTCCAAGTCTCGTGTTGCCCCACTAAAAACGTTAACAATTCCTAGATTGGAATTATCGGGTGCATTACTATTATCACGATTGATAAATACCATTACCAAATCACTACACATCCCAATACACAAAATATCAGCATATACAGATTCAACTATTGTATTGGCATGGATTGCAGGTGATGCAAATAAATGGAAAACATTTGTGTCCAATAGAATAGTGGAAATTCAGCAAAATATTTCATCAGAAAATTGGCATCACATTTCAACTCACCAAAATCCAGCTGACATGTTATCTCGTGGAGTTGATGCATCATACATAATAAATAACAATCTATGGTGGCACGGTCCATCACAATTCAGTGAAACAAGTGAGATTGACAAAGGTGCAATCAACTCAAAGGAAGACCTTATTGTAAACGAACAAAAATCAGTGAAAACCTTTACAATACTAGCAAATGAGAATCAAAATATTGTTTTAAATGAAATTCTAAATAAACATTCAAATATTTTCAAAATTCAAAAAATTATGGCATACTGTTTGCGATTTATTTCAAACAGTAAAAGTAAATTAAAAAAAGAAAAATTACAAAGTGGATTCATTTCCAGAAAGGAGTTACAATGTGCATTAAATATATTCATAAAATATGTTCAAGAAAAGGAATTCAAAGTCGACATAAACCAGTTAAAAAAGAAACAGACATTGTCAACTAAAAGCAAGTTATTATCATTAACACCATTCTTAGACACAAATAATATTCTCAGGGTGGGCGGTCGCTTGCACAAATTAAATGCAACATTTGATGCCAAACATCAAATATTATTACCAGCGAAGCATCGTTTAACAAGATTAATTTTCGAATATTATCACAAACAACAATTACATATTGGTGCTCAGTCATTATTAGCAGTTATTCGTCAACGTTATTGGCCAATCAATGGCAAAAACATTGCAAAGGATATTGTTCGAAAGTGCATAACATGTTTTAAGGTAAAACCAATAAATTTAGAGCAATTAATGGGATCGTTGCCTGAAACTAGAATACATCCAACCAAGGCATTTTTAAATTGTGGTGTTGATTTTGGTGGTCCAATCACAATTTTGTTAAATAAAGGCAGAGGACGTAAAACTACCAAAGCTTATATAGCATTATTTGTATGCTTTGTTTCAAAGGCCATTCACATCGAATTGGTTAGCAACTTAACAACGGAGGCGTTTTTAGCAGCTCTTCGACGTTTCATTGCCAGAAGAGGTAAATGCCTAAATATTTGGAGTGACAATGCAACAAATTTCGTTGGTACCAACAACGAAATATTAGAAATATCAAAATTAATCAACTCCATGCAACACAATCAAATAATTTCAGAGATGCTAATTGAAAACGGTATTCAATGGCATTTCATTCCAGCTGGATCACCACATATGGGAGGCATCTGGGAAGCTGCAATTAAATCTTGCAAACATCACTTACGTCGTGTCATGGGCACTCAATTGTACACATTTGAAGAGTTGTACACCCTATTGACACAAATTGAAGCGTGTCTAAACTCACGACCTATATCAGCCATGTCAAGTGATCCAAATGACTTGAATCCATTAACGCCAGGTCATTTTTTAACTGGTGATTCATTAACTTCTGTTCCAGAACCAAGTTTATTAACAGAGAAGATAAATAGACTGTCGCAATGGCAATTAATTCAAAAAATGAATCAACATTTTTGGAAGCGTTGGTCCAATGAATATATTACTTCACTACAAACAAAAAATAAATGGAAAAGTCGTCAAGATAATATTAAAATCAATGATCTTGTACTGATTAAAGACGAAAACAAACCTCCTCTTAAATGGAGCTTGGGACGCATTTGCGATATTCATCCAGGAGCCGATGGGCTTATAAGAGTAGCTTCAGTGAAATGTGTCAATGGCATAATCAAACGTAACATTACAAAACTATGTAAGTTACCTATTGATGAAGAAAATGTAAATACTTATCATATCATCGTTTCAAACAGTTTAAGTAAAAATTCAAAGATGTAATTAAATTAAATTAAAAATAATTATAATTGGTGGGCGGAATGTTAAGATTCCAATTGTATAAAAAAAAATCTAAAATTATTAATTAAAAAAGTAGGCTAAAGGTGTATGACTTTTATAAATATTACAAAATAAAATATATTGAATTTAGCTTCCAACAAAAACTGTTCGTTTTTTTTTGATCGTGACAAATAAAAACTTAAAACAATAACAATTCAATTATATTCATTAAAGATAAGTCTAATTATAAAATTTCTAGATATTCAAATATCTATATTTAAAATTTTTAAAAGTAATATATCCCAAACGTAACCGTTAAATTTAATTTTATTTTAATTTTTTTTATTTTTATATCAAAAAACTTACAAATGAAATTTTTCATTCCAAATTGGATTCAATTCTTGTGGCATTGTGCGTGTACGTTTCTTTACTTTACTAACTTGCACCGTTACATAAGGATCACTGGTACCACTTTTATCTTTTGCAATGAGTCCTTGAGCGCATATAACTATTGATTTTATACAAAAAATAAATAATAATAATTTTAGTTTAATAATATAACATTATTATTAACAGAAAGTATATATATATATATATATATATATATATATATATATATATATATATATATATATTATATGATTATTTAGTTAGAAAATCTTGTTATACAAAAAATAACGTTTAATTAATTAATATAATTATTTTGTTCAATTTTTTTGTTTTGTTTCTTAAAATTCATTTTTAATTAAAATATCTAAACATAAATGTGTAAAAAATATTCATAAGGTTCATAGACAGACATAGATTAATTAACCAGGAAAAATAAAAAATAAATCAAAAACAAATCAAAAATTCTAAAGCTACAGTTTTAAAACTATAATAATTTAAGATAATTATTAAATTAAAATAGAAAAAAAAACATATTTTTTTTAAATAACTAAAGCAAATTACAAGTATTATTTGTATAAATATAAATTTTATATATACAAAATAGAAAAACAAAAAATTATATATATATACAAAATATTTATGCGAAAAGTGACAATTTAAAAAAAAAATAGAAATACAAATTACATTAAAAAAGCATTTTTATACAAAAATTGTTTAACTCAGAATAATTAAAATAAAAATAATTTGGTTTTTATTCATTTTATTATTCTTTCATATAAAAAACAAGGTTTTTGACTGCGTGAATAATTTATTTTTGATTAACACCGTTTGAAAGAACTGAGAATACTTAAATGGTTTGAAAATTATTTAATAAATCGTAAACAATATTCGATTTATGATAACGCATACGAAGTAACCCAGAGGAAACCAAATTTGGTGTGATTCAATGTAGTTCATTGGATTTATAAGTAGTTCCACAAACTGAGCTCTCTGAATGGACTATTCTTTCCTTTTTGCTTATGATTTATAATATACAAAAGCAATATCAACTGTGATAACTGGGATAACTATTAATGAAGATTATGAATATAGTAGTAATTAGTCTGTGCGATAGGTAGAAACAAACGAACAGTAAATATTTTGTTTTTTTTTATATATATATAAAGTCGAAGATGTTAGTCAAGTCATGATTTAGTATGCTAATCAATATATTACGTATTACGTTTATAGTATCTGTTGCTATGAAGTCTATCTGTCTAAGATGCTAAGCTGATAAGAACATATACTACCCTATGCTCTTAGCCATAAAGCCGAGAAGCGATATGGTACGCTTTCCGCCCTATGCCGACCGTATGATGCTATAGGACAATGATGATGATCTGCTGCTGGAAGAGTGACACTTGATTTCCGAAGAAAACCGAAGGACGCTACTAGAGTATTCTGCGTATTCTATAGAGTGAGTATGCAAAACTATGAATATGATTGAAATTTACTTAGAGGAGGTCTTTGATGAATATCAAAAAACAGAGTAGGAGAGAGAACTCAATCTTGTGAAACACGAGCATGAAATATAGCAATGTATGTGTATAAATATAGCAATGTAAATATGTTCAAATTAACGACAAAATAAAAAAAGTGGGAAGAGTAGCTGGAATTTTCAAAATATTAAGAGTGAAATTGTTCGAAACTATTTATTTTTGTTAATCAGATTTATTTTTAGTAATAAATTTAATTTATTGACTAAAAGTCGAACTTCCTTTCACTAATCATTTATTTTAATTGTGCAAATATCGCTAGCAGTTTACTTCTTTCATCAGTGCTTGTGCCTAATCGAGTTGACTTTTAATTAATAAATTGTAGACTATTTGTACATACAAATTAAATATCTTAAAAAATATTGAAATTAAATTTGAAAGTACAATAGATAATTAGTATTTTGGAATAGATAAATAGTATATGTATTAGAATTAGATAGTTTTTTCGAATATATCATTTTTTTAGTGCGTAAGTTCTTTCTTTCTTATTCTTAACTGAAAATCAAGGATTGTAAATTAAATTAATTATGTTCGACATTTTTTGTAATATAGTTTTTCTTTTTACTCTTATATTTTAGTTGTATTATCCTGTAATTAAACTTTTTTTTTTATTTTCTCTATTATATACAAGCTGCTCTTTGAGTCAAAAATAAATAAATAAATAAATAAAATAATAAAAATAGTATATTCGTATAATAATAACAGTTAACGAATATAGAAAGCGATAGAACAACATACAAAAGATATTTAAAAATTTCAGGTATAAAAAAAATAAAAGCCATTAAATATTTATTGTAAAAAAATAATGGCAGTAAATAATGTCAAGGTGCAAAATAGTTAAGATACAATTTTAAAAATATAGTATATAGATAATAACATTAATTAATATCAGATAAATAAAAAAATCACATTTTATATTACATTTATTAGTTTTTTATATATATATAATCTATAATATTTATATGTAATACATAATTAATTGTAAATTGATTTATTACTATTAATTAAAAAAAAAACGAGTTACTATCACAAGACTGTATTTCACTTGACTGAATTTAATTTGACTGCATTTCATTTGGCTGCATTTCATTTGCCTGCATTTTCATTTGTCAGCTTTTCATTTGACTGGATATGATAAATATTCATAATAAAAATTCCATGTTGCAAGTTTTTGTCAATCAACGGGTATCAGAACTACAGCTTCTAGGTTGTGACTGGTAGAAAGGGCCAAGTTCATGAAATTGAGCAGCCTCCACAAAAATAGGTCCGGGTCCCGTCTCACAAAGCCCTCGAAAATTTTGTTTTTTTGTTTTTTTTTATCAACCTGTTTGTAGTACGATGGCTTTTGAGCACTATTCAAACAAGCCGGACCTCTTGTCTAGTGCCGGGACCGAAGACCTGATACCCGTTGATTGAGAAAAACTTGCTACATGAAATTTTGATTATGAATATTTATCATATCCAGTCAAATGAAAATACAGGCAAATGAAATAGAGACATATGACACGCTCCCAAAAAACTGTATATTTATTCAATATGAATAAAGTAATTTGGGATTTTATAAAATCCTATTTTATATGTTTATTATGCAAATTTAATTTGTAAATATCATAAAAACACAAATTTAAGGTACTGTAGTTTAATAATTCCAGAAATCAAAATATGACTATTTATATATGTATATGACAAAGAAATAAATACTATTTTTAAAAATAAATAATTTCTGTTTTATTAATTTGTGACATCATATAATATATAAAGATACACAAAAGTAGTTTGATCGTACAAAGATTAGAGTTGAGATGGGACATTTTTACGATCTTACTATTTCATATTAAAACATAAACAAGCAAACACCATTAAAGAAACAAGAATTAAAAAAAAAAACGCATATTAATATATATTTTATGCCAAACCAATCCCATTACCAAAATATAGTGTACTCTATATTATGCTGTGCAAATGATAAATATATATGTATTGGCTGTACACAGTATACACACTGGTATAGATCCATATATAGTTATCTAATTAGAATTTTATTTTTACGTTTTTCAATTATCCTTGCAAAATTTTCGTGTTTATATTTTTGGTGGAATTGAAAAAAAGTGTGAATTTTTGAATGTAGGTATAGGTACATATAAAATAAATGTGCTAATTTCACAAAATATACTGTCTTGATAAATCGGCAACATTTTCAATAGAATATAAATTTTTTATAATGGTTATTATCTTATTGTTTTTGATAAATCTGACGTTTTGATATAGTACCTCGATTCTTGGGTATATATTTAATTTACTATACAAAATTTATTGATACACTACAGATCAAATTTTGTAATTTGTATTACATATTTATGTTATTAATTATTATAAATTTCTATTTATTTCATAAAAGCAGATAGCAACTATTAAAATAATATTAATAAATAGTACCTACTACAATTTAAAACATTACTATTATTAAAATTATTCTGAGGATATACACATTTTTGTTTTTTATTTTGTTTTTACATTGTTGCATAGTTTAATTATTTGTTTATTTATTGATAAATGCTCTTCATATGTAACATTTAGAAAGATGTTTTGTTGCTGTTATCTTTACTAATTGTTGTTAATTTATTACAAAGAGTTCAAAATTAATAAGGTGATTATTGGAAAAGTTTCATTTCCGTTATTGCAAGTGTTATTCAGTTCAGTTGTTGTAAAATTAAAATACAAATTATGAAACTATGAAATTATGTAAAAACAAAATAAAAAACAAAAATGTGCATATCCTCAGAATAACTTCAAATCATGAAAAAGAAATCAGATAATACAAAAGAATTGTGTTTACGTTAATCAGAGTTGCATAAATTGAATAAATGAATAAGTAAATTTAAGGTTATTTTCACTGAATGATTTTAATAATAGTAATGTTTTAAATTGTAGTGGGTACTATTTATTAATATTATTTTATTATTTGCTATCTGCTTTTATGAACTAAATAGTAATTTATAATAATTAATAACATAAATATGTAATACAAATTACAAAATTTGATCTGTAATATATCAATAAATTTTTAATAGTAAATTAAATATATACCCAAGAATCGAGGTACTATATCAAAACGTCAGATTTATCAAAAACAATAAGATAATAACCATTATAAAAAATTTATATTCTATTGAAAATGTTGCCGATTTATCAAGACAGTATATTTTGTGAAATTAGCACATTTATTTTATATGTACCTATACCTACATTCAAAAATTCACACTTTTTTTCAATTCCACCAAAAATATAAACACGAAAATTTTGCAAGGATAATTGAAAAACGTAAAAATAAAATTCTAATTAGATAACTATATATGGATCTATACCAGTGTGTATACTGTGTACAGCCAATACATATTTATAATTTGCACAGCATAATATAGAGTCATATAGTACACTATATTTTGGTAATAGAGTAATAGCATTGGTTTGGCATTATATATCAAATATGTGTTTTTTTTTCTTGTTTCTTTAATGGTGTGTGGTTGTTTATGTTTTAACATGAAATAATAAGATCGTAAAAATGTCCCATCTCAACTCTAATCTCTATACGATCAAACTACTTTTGTGTATCTTTAAATATTAATGGTCTTTGGTAGAAGTCTATTAAGATATATGATATATTATAATTTAGTTCAAAAAAAAATTGTTGGGGGTTTGAAGACTTATTAAGTGAATATAGAATACAATGTTTCGGATAAGAGAATCTAAAAATTAATGATCACACATCATGCACTGATGTATTGCAAGAAATTAAACTCTGATGAGCATAAGATGTTAAAATAAATTAAATTCTGATGAGCATAAAAAATGTTGAAGTATAGATTTAACTCTTACGACGATGCAACTATAACTAATTTGAATTTTTTTTTTTTTTTTTTATATTATAGCCAAAACTTAGGTTATGAACCTTTAAGTACTTGCGTACCGTTGACTATTTGAAAAAGGAAAGGATAGTTAGAGGAAAGGAAAGAAAAAGGAAGAAAAGTTTTGTGGGAAAGAGCGAACAATGTTGTTAATATTCGTCTTAAACCTCTGTAAGTCATAAATAAAAAATCCTTCTCTCATTGGGAATGCTTCCATTGGGACGCGGTTCCACAATCGGGATGTACTTACTATAAAAGAATTTCCATAACCGGACTTAAACCATCTCGGAATTTCCACTGTGAAAGGGTGGGCACTTGATGCCTCTCATGTTGTGCGATGGAATTGCTTAAGAGGAGGAAGAAGTGATTTTAATTCCTCGGAACAAGTGCCAACACCAAGCAATATCTATAAAATAGAGTAAGTGCTCCAACAATACGACGATGACCAAGTGGTATAAGGGATGAGATCACATTTATGTCGTCTATAAGACGAATGGCGCGGTTTTGAACTTTGTCCAAGAAATTTAAAGCAGTTTTTGGTGCACCTGCCCATAAATGTGAGTTATACTCGAGCTTGGGTCGTATATATGCTTTATAGATTTTTAAAAGGTCTCGAGATGAAAAATAAGTTTTGCAGTGACTCAAAAAGCCTAAACATTTTGCGGCACTTTTCGCAATATCGAAAATATGTTCATTCCAGTGCATATTTTGATTCACTCGCTTTCCGAGAATGTTCAGATCATTGAGTCGCTGGATACCTTCATTTTGAAACCGGAGAGCAGGTTTGAATGCTGTTAGCTTGTTACTAACAACACATATTTGAGTTTTTGAACTGTTAAACTCGACTCTGTTAGCTTTACCCCAGTCGACAATTTTGGCAAGGTCGTGATTGAGCGCGCCCACCATCATTGTTCTTTTGGAGGTGACTGCGGAAGCTGTAGCATTAGTTTGTTTTAGAAAATCATATGATGCTACTAGAGTGCTGTCATCAGCAAAACTATGGATTGGATTGAAAGTTAATTTGAGAAGGTCATTAATGAAAATGAGAAATAGGGTGGGTGAAAGGACAGAGCCTTGTGGAACACCAGCATTGATTTGAAGTTGGTCGGAAAAAGAACCGTCAACTGAAACTATGATAGATCGATTTAAAAGAAAACTTTCAATCCATTTAGAAAAGGTAGAACCAAGGCCTATAGCGTTGCATTTTGCTATAAGAGCAGAATTCCAAACTCGATCAAAAGCCTTAGATATATCCAGACCTACAGCTGTAGCTTCACCAGATTGATGCAGGCTGGTGTTGAGCTTCTAGCAGAGGCATGTCATGAGATCACCGGTGGAACGTTGGGCTCGAAAGCCGTATTGGCTATCATGAACTTTTATTAATTACTGGCTATCACTAACAATTTAATAACTATACTTACAAAATAACATTATTTGAGTATGTATATATATGTATGTATAGTCAAAATAATATTTAGTAAATTTAACTTTGAAAATGGAATATTTATTTTTTATATTTTAAATTATTTTTTATATAACAAATGAAAATAAAAACATTTTGAATGATGAAAGCGTATAGGATATTTAAAATGAATTTTTTTTTATATTGCAAAGAGCGTAAATTGAGATTAAAAATTAATTTAAGATTAAAAATAAAAAAAAATAAAAAATTTAATTTTAAAAATAATAATTTAATTTAACATATATACATAATATATATATATATATATGGAAAAAGAACAATTATGTAGATTTCGAAAGATTAAAAAAATAATTGGAGATGTGATGTTAAAAAAGAAATTCTAAATAAAAAAAAAAATAATGTTCTTATTATTATTCCTTTAAATGATAGATCTTTAAAATGCAATTATTTTTTCAAATATTTTCAATTTTCAATCAGAAATTTCAATTACAAAAATACAAAAATTTTAATTTATCAAATTGCCGCAACTCACCCATCGCCAGAATTAAATTTGATTTTTTTTGTTTATTTTGAAATAAATTGTTACGTATGCGGTTGTTGTCTAAGATAAAGCAATACGAAAAATATATAGTATCAAGGATTAATTGACATGATGGAAAACAATTCATAACGAAATTGAAAACAATTTTTATCTAACTTTCTTTAATTTCGAGGAGCAGGTACGAATACTATGGTGGTAATTTATTTTGAAAGTTAAGTTGTTGGAAAAAATGTCATCCAAAATTTGAATTATTTAACTGCAATTTAAATTAAAAGTCGAATTCCCTTTCACAAATAATTTATTTTTATTGTATACATAATTTATAAAAAAAAAAATACGATTTACTTTGAATGATACTGAACTGTATATGTCAAAAATAACTTAAAAAAACGCCACTCATCGTGCGTGCTGGACGTACGGTCATACAGACGGGCTAACATCGACTATCATAATTTTTTGGTTATAGCACTTTTCAGAACCAGAATATCTAATGTTCAAAAAGTGCAACCATATCAAATTTAACTTTAGTAGCCTGCAGTCGCTTGAGATAGCCAGAAGCTTTAAAGAGCAAATTGGCCTAATTTAACAGCCACATCTCCTTCAAACCATTCTTCGATTGTTGATTAATGGAAAAACTGTCCCAGTATCATCAAAGGGGTAGCCACAAAGGGGTAGCGTGTGTAGTGGGGCTACATACGCGCTAAGAGATAATATGGGAAAGTTGGTTATCGAAACGCAAGGAATGATGAAGACATGGAAGCAGCGTTTTCAGCAGCTGCTAAATGGAGAGCAACAACAACAACAAGAGCTAGCAACACCAGCAACAGTCATTACTAACAACCCCCCGCCACCCACGGTAGAGGTTGTTGACCAAGCCATCAGCAAGCTGAGAAACAACAAAGCTGCTGGACCTGATGGACTCCCAGCTGAACTATTTAAAGCTGGAGGTGATGTTTTGGTTAACTGCATGCACCAAATCATTGGAAACATCTGGGAGGAAGAAAGCATGCCTAATGACTGGAGTACCAGCCCTATATGCCCCATTTACAAAAACAGCGACGCCATGTCCTGTAAAAACTATAGAGGAATATCCCTCTTAAATATTGCATACAAGATCTTATCTAATATTTTGTGCGAATGTCTGAAGCCGAAGGTCGATATACACCACCTATTTATCGATTTCAAGTCTGCATACGATAGCATATACCGCAGCGAGCTGTAAGCTGCTATTTCGGAATTGTATGCTATGTCGAGCTGTATGCTGCTATGTGTACCAGCCAAGCTCATCCTATTGTCAAAAATGACACTTGAAAACCCAAGATGTGCTTCAGAATCAAGGGCATCAGAATCAAGGACATTGCCGAAGACAAGTGAGCATGCAATTGGTGTCTTCGAGAAGAAAATTCTTCGTCGGATATATGGTCCTGAAAACGACGATGGGGTCTGGAGGAAAAGATATAATGCCGAACTCTATGAGCTATACAATGAGGTGGACTTAGTGACGAAAATTCAAGTCAAGAGACTACAGTGACTCGGACACCTAGAGCGGATGGACGAAAATGCTCCAGGCAAGAGAATCTTCGAATCCAGACCCGAAGGTACAAGATGTCGGGGCAGACCAAACCTTCGTTGGAAAGCCGAAGTATTATTAAAACAATTTCGAATCTTCAACTGAAGAGAATCCGCCCGAGATCGGCAAAAATGGAGGAAGGAAGTAAGTATATATGTATCAAGAAATAGATTTATATTCATTTAAAACCTATAAAAGTCTTTTTGAATTAATGATTTAACATTCTAAGTTTTAAATAAATTACACCCTTCTATTAAAAATTGGTTTTAATTAATTAAATTATATAATCTAAATTATACTTTGAGTTTGTCCGATATCTCTTGATTTTAAAATTATATATTTTAAATTTTTTTAATTACTAAAAAAATTTAATATTTGCCTATTAATTTTACTAAAATATGCTTATCGCATACAGATACACGTATTTTGTGCATTACTTGTACAGACTTCTTCAGTGTTTTGTAGTGGACTCGACTGTAAATTTTATTTATATGTTTGTTTTTATCAAAATTTATTTACAGCTTTATTTGCATAACATTTTTTTTAATATTTCATTGTTTTTAGTTTTAAATAATAATATTAAATAAGAATCAAATTAAATGTTCAAAATAGTTATTACAAACTATGTTTTGACTATTTTTGATAATCAGATTTGTTTTTAGCTAAATATTTGATATATTAATTAAAAGCCGAATTTCCTTTAATTAAGCATTTCTTTTTGGAAGTAAATTGGGTTTATTATGTCACTGATATACTATATAACTATTTAGGGAGTAAGAATAAAATATTGTTCAAAATATTGAAAAAATAAGTTAAATTAAATTAAAAATACTAAAAAAATTTTATAAATTAAAATATAATTAAATTATATTTTAATTTTGTATAATTTGCTTGTGTGTTATAATATATAGTAAGAGAGCAATATGCATAAAATATTCTAAAATAATAACTAAATACAAGTACATATATATTGGAAAGCTTTGGGATTAATATTTAAAATGAAATACATTGCATGAATCTGCAAGTGAAATTCGTCTAATCGAGAAAAAATTCTGTAATGTTTTGCAACGAGCTATTTTATTAATTTTTGAAATATAGTAAAACTATTTTTTTTAAATTGAGAGGATTTTTTTCAGTTACTAATGCATTAAATTTTTTTTTATTATTATTATTTTGTGTTTTTAAATGAAATTTTAATTATGAATTATTTTAAATAAATTATGGGTAGTGAATTGAAATGTAGATATAGAATTTTTTTTTATAAATATTATATTATTTAGAATTTAAGGTAATATATTATATAAAATAAAATTATAAAAATTAATTAATTAAAATAGATAAATATTTAAGCTATCTACAGAAATAGATCAAATATGTATTATATAAAATATTTATATTGAAATGTTAATTTATTAAAACTCTAATTGAAATATGTATCTATACATATGTATTACAATACTATATATATATATGTATTACAATCTTAGAAACTCTCAAAAACTCTTTCAAATAGTTGTATAGAAAATTAACAAATAAATTTACATATTTATAAAAAAAAATAGCGCTAACTTTGAAAGCCTTCGAATGTAACATCTACATTATTCAATTTATAGTATTTATCAAAGATAATTTCATTAATTTTAAGAAGAAAGATTATTCATTAATGCATATTATATTTTACATAAACTAAAATAGCATGTTCGGATTGTATTTAAAATACCTACGTTTCTTAACACTATGGTTGTAAACAGTGTTCGCATTGTACTTACTCATAATTAAGTTTAACATTTTGTTTTTAATTCGCTTTCGCTGTTAAAACAAAAAATATGGAGATAATATTTTTAAAAAGAAAAAAACCATATGAAACCAAAAATTAATAAATAAATAAATTTAGAACCATTTTCGATTGTAAATGTTACAAATATTTTTTTAGATAGATACGAATTCATTTTAATAAATTAATATTAATAAATATTGTTTACATTTCTACTTGTTTGGAACTTCAAAAATATCATGGTCAGGATTGCACAAAAATAAAAAAAATTCGACAAAAATTACGATGTAACATAAAAGCAGGGTTGTGAACGTGAATTTGACAAATTTTAAGTGTTATTTATTTTTACCTAGTGTTATAAAAATGATTAATTTTATATGAAAAAAAATTACACTTAAATTATGTATGTACATACTATGACAGTTGCACATAAAGGTTATGTGTCATAACTAGGTTGGTAGTTGTAAAAATGCTGTGTGTAGTGTATAATAACAGTATTACCACACTTTTTTATAGTTGAAATTGATTTTAATTGTCAAATTTTAAATATTTTGAAATATTTAATGATATAAGTAGTTAAAATTAGTTGCTTTTAATATTGTTCTTTTTTTAAAAAAAAAAAATGTTTTTGCTTAGCTTTAACACTTTATATAAAGACAAGTGGTTAGGATGTTGTAACGTTTAAGTTGCCACGGACAGCTTAAAAATAAATGTATAAATTTGACAGCTAATTAAGTTGTGTTGTTAATCATAATAGTATCTATCATTATAGGTACCTACTATTTTGATTAAAAACATATAACCCTATTATCTGTCAAATGATCTGAATACTAATTTTTAATTAAAGTCTTTGTTTCATTTCACTAATTATTATTATATATTAACATTTCGGAAGAACATTCCTTCTTTATCAGTGCTTGTGACTAATTTCTGAATACTCGTTCTGAATACTGTACAGTAGATTTATGATTTGTTTTATACATTTTGTACGGAGAAATTTAAATTGTTCGTACGGACATTTTTATACGGACATTTTGTACGGACAAATTAAATTACATAATAATTTGTAAAAATGGTTGATGGTTTTGGTTCCGGATTTACAAAAAAAAATTAGAGTTTTGTTATTATTATGTTATTTTGTTATATTAATGGTTTAGTTCGAAATCATCGTTTCCATCCCTGATATATTATATATATATATTTAAAAACTAAAATCGAATTGGAAAAATTTCAAATATTTCTTCAGGTTTTAATTACATAAAACAGTAAATAATAAAAATAATAACTGAAAATTAATTAATAATAATATTTTTAAACTAGCAGGATTTGAAATTTAAAATTTATAATCATTACTACAATATTATTTTGTAAAATTTTTATAATAATTTAAATTTGAATGTTTTAAAACTACTTATATTAAGTATATACGATGTATACATGACGATGTATTATGTATATATTAAGTTCTCATTATGTTTTTAAGCATTTAAATATTAAAAAAAAAAAAAAATAATATATATTTAATTAATGTTAATATTATAAATATAAAAAATATATGTGTATAAAATTTGAAATAACTAATATATTAAACAGAAAAAAAGTAGTTAAATTTATAAAAATAAATAATATAAATAATAATAATATTGTTAATAATAATAAATAAGAAATATAGACTTGAAATATTTATAAGTAAATTGAATAGAAAAAAAATAAAAAAAAAATTAAAAAATAAACCAGAAAAATTCCTAAAAAAGGTTGCCTAAAAAAGGATGTTAGAATAAATTTACAAGAGTTATTTCACACTATCTAACTAAGTTATTAAATTAAATAATGATCAAACAATAATTAAATAAAATAACTTTTGAATGTTAAATTGTAAACTTTTTAAATAAAAAAATAAAAATAAAATTTAATAAAAACAATTTTACTCAATTCAATTTATACCATATTCTATATATGTATATAAGTATATTTATGTGATTGACTTAATCAGATAAATGTGAAATCATCTCATCTCATTAAAAGAGTTAGGTATTTGTTTTTTTTTTTAACTTTGTGTACCTGTAATTGTTAATTTGCATGACCATTTAGATGTTCCCTCAACAGTTGCATCCTCAGCCTGCTCTAATGAATCTATGTGTGTATCTGGATCCACACCAAATGTCATCCTTTAAAATTTTTTTTTTTTTTATTTTAAATTTATGCAATACACATTTTTTTTTTTTTTACCGATTAAATAAATTTATATATAATATGTAAGTTGGTTTTTAGTGGAAAGGAATTTAAGTTTTAAAATTTGAAATTATTTTCATACGGTACTTAATAAATTTAAAATTGAAATTAAAATTAATTTAATTAATAAAATTTGAGTAGGTAGTTAAAATTTTTTAAAGACGAGAAATGAAGGATGATTTTTTTTTTTCAAAATTTGATTATAAGAAATTACTTATAAATAGATAATTGGTTTTAATTAGGTATAAAAGTTATTAAAAAAAAAAATTTAAATAAAATATAAAATAAAGCTTAATTGAAAGCCAAGGTTATAAATAGTATAATGGTGTAGTTATTATCCCCAATAAAATAAAATAAAAAAGGAGAGAAATTTATATATTATATATTTATGATTTCTTAAGAATAAAATAAATTATTATTCTTAATCAACGAAAATATGTATATATTATAATTTGTAAAATGTAAATAGAATTAGATACTTTTTTAAGATATTAAGAATGATATTATAGAAAAAAGAGACAGATAAATATAAATGAAATATATATTTGAAATATATATATAAATATATTATATATATATATATATATATATCTATATATATAATGACAGAAAGAAGAGGGAATTTTTATTCCTTTTGATTTGCATAACTTGGTAATTCGAATATAAGGATATAATAATTGATAAAATTGATGATTGAAGAAAAATGAAGGATTAAAAAATTTTAATTTTAAAATTTATCATTTTTATTTTTTTGATAATTTGAAATTAACATTTTTTCATAAAAATAATATATATGTATACATTATAAAAATTGCCAAGAAATTTAGTATTTGAAAATTAATCAATTATTTACTGTATTCTTATTTTTTTTGTTTGTTTGTTTTTAATAATTTTATTAATTAATATTATATTGCTAATTTAAATTATTAAATTAAATTGATTTTCCATATAAAAAAAAATATTCGTTTTAATGTTATTTATTTTTTTTTAAATATATAAATATCTCTGCTTCTATAATATTTTTGTAATTTTTTATTTATTCTCACAAACACATACATAAATTCTATATTAGATCAGTCTTTTGTTTAATGTTTTCTCATCATATCAACATCATATTATTTATTTGTTATTTTAATTTTTTGTTCCTCTTTTTTTTCCCCTAATATTATATAATTGTATTATATATATATCTATATACAACTCATTTGCATAAAAGTCAAAAAATTGTAAATTTTTTTTGGAAATATTTTGTTTTTTGTATAAAGTTATTAAATACACACGATGAGCAAAAGAAAAAATGTATTTAATAATTGCATATGTATTTAAAAATTTCCAAACAAATTTTGTGTGGTACAATTATTTTGCAACTAGTCTCTGATATAATAATATAGATAGTGTATAATATAATTAAAGTTATTTATTTGTTTCTTTTTTTTTGTTTCAGTATTCGATATGTTTCGTATATAGGTATACTTATATGGATAAAATTTTAACTCATTTATATTCAAATATAGAAGAACGTTGAACTTGCAGTGTTTAGGTAATTATCAATCAATTTTTTTTTTTTGTTAAATTGTATAATTAATATATTATATTTTATAAGCTTATGAATAAATTAAATGGTTTCAATAATGTGTTATTAATTAAAACTTCGGACTAAAATATTAAATTTTAACTAAATTTACATTTTTATCTCTAAGTATTTATTCTGTGGTCACATTAATACTTTTATGTTTCCCATCATATTTCCGATTCCAAATAAATTCCCTGAATACCGAATATAATGGAATGGAGGTATTCGTCCAGCCCATAATTACTAATCTTATATAATATGTATTATTCATAATTTAAAAATTTCTAATATTAATTTTCTGGTATATCTATTTAAATTTAAGCTTATTCCGAACCTAATTGAATTACATTAATAAAAACAATATTAATTGTACCTATTTATATCAACTATACATTAAATAAAAATAGCTCCTATTGATGATATACATATATAAAAATGATATAATAAATTTTATTTTAAAATTGAAGAAGTACAAAAAAATAAATTAAAAAAATGTTTAAAAAAAAAAAAGAAGTGAAGAAAATATATTTTACCCCTCATAATTTTCGAAAGATGTTAAGGAAGGACCTTTAAATAAAAATTAGCTCTATATAACGTATAATAACAATTTTTTGTGTTGTTTTTAGACAATTCTTCATTCTTTTAATATATATTAATCAATTTTATTTGACATAATCAAATTTATTTTATTTTCTTAGTTTAAATAACATTATTTTATATTTACATAATAATTAAAATATCACATTATACTATTAAAATATCCACTACAAATTCAGAAAAATCATTTATAAAAAAAACTTTATTAAGTTTATGTATACGTACATACATAAGTATATATAATATATAGATATGCATAAACAAATATTTCAGGCAAAAATTTTTAATTACAATGTTGTGATGGGTATATATCAGTGATAGGGGAACAATGGTCTGCGGGCCAAAAGTGTTCCGACAGCTATTAATTCGGTCCACACTCTGATCCAGAAAATGATGTTACAAAAAAAATTTAATCAGTAAAAAATTTATTAAAGTTTTTAATTCCAAAATTTTTATGTTTAATATTGAAAATAATACGACTTTGTATTTTAAAAAAAATTGGGCTCAAAATTTAATTAATGTCTCATACTTGAAAATAGAAATTATACTGTAAATTATGCTAAAAACTATCATTATTTTAACTAAGCGGATTAAATTTTTAACACCCCCACACATATATAAGTTTTGTAATCTCCGGTCCGGTTAATAAAAAGTTTCCCCATCACTGATATCACTGGTAGTAATTATATTTCATTATATATTTATTTACACATAGAAATTTTATATATAATATAATTATTATATAGATGAAATAAATACTATGATACAAAGAGGGAGGAATGTGCCCAACAATTGCACAAAAATGTATTCATAAGTTATTAAGATGCCAAGATTCTCATCTGCAATGAATATTGGGAGTGAATAATAGTCCTGTTAGGCTTCCTACTTACTACTATTGGTAAGGTTTGAATATTTTTTGGTTAATTACATAAATATAAATTTAATTTATCTTACGAAAAAAGTGAATGTTAATAATTTTCACAATAAATCTAAAATGTTATTATACCAGAAGAACAGAAGGTTTACACTTTTATAATAAGTTTCAAGTAGGTCAAGTATACATTATAAAAATTTTTTATTTAATTTTTATATTACTAGTTGAATTTCTTATTCGAAGCTTATAATCTAATTTATAAATATAAATTATAATATAATATAAGATGTAAATATAAAACCATAGAGTAATCATATAAGTAGAGTATTCACGTAGAACAAAATTTGCTAGTCACTTTTTCAAATATCAAAATTCTGTGTTCACTCAAAATTATATTACTCAATTTTTAACTGCTTATAAGTTGAGCGCAATGTATTTTGTACTCATAAAAAAAAAGATTTTGTGTACCTACTACTTATGAACATATTTATTTGTTATTATGCTGCCAACAGTGTCAACAATATAAAAGTTGTATGTATAGGTACTCAAAATTGTATAGTTATATGCGAATGTGCATGCTAGCTACAGTATATACATACTTCTTTATTTCGCTGTCCGCATTTCTACTTTACTTATGTGATAAAAATTAAAAATTACACAATGTGTATAAAAATATATACATGCATTTAAAGTCCTTTCAATAGACCACAAATAATATTAATATATAGTATTGAATTTTTTTTTAGAAATTGAAAGAATTCAAGATTATTGCTGGATTTGTTGTTATTTTGCTTTAATTTTTAAAATTTGAAGAATTAATATTTTTATTTGGACTTGGTCAATGTGATTTATGAAATTTGTGATTTCAAACTTTATAGAAGAAAGGGACAAAAAAATTAATGTTGGTTTTGTAAAATTAAAAATATTTCAAATTGATTTCTATTGAAAAATATACTGAAAAGTAGGTACCTACATGTATTTTTAAATTTTCAGCAATTTTGGTTTTGTTAATTTTGTCTGTTCCTTACCGTAGATAATAATATGAATAGTATATATATGAATACATAATATAATTATGAATACAAACAAACAAACAAGCTATCAAAATTTAAAAAAGTAAGTAAAAAAAATAAAACTGGACATTTTATTCTTTATATGGATTGTTGGCTGTTTTTATTTCTTCAGAAATTATTTCATCTGAAATAGAAATATGATTTTTAACCAACTTCTGAGAAAAGAAAACAAAACGGTATTCCTTACAAAGTTCACGATTTGTAATGCATTACTAATAAATTTTATTCTTTTATTAGCATTATTTTTAAAAAAATTTTCTGGATTATGTGATGCTATCATTGACCTATTATTGTATGGATATAATTTCATTCATTATCTTTGCGATTAATTGTGTTTTTTTGTTTACATTTTTCTATATACATATATTTTTTGTATTGAATTAGATATGTAAATGTATGGTGAACACATATACGATATTACGATATACACTCTTCATATAAATCAAAAGTACATACGTACGTAAATACTTTTCAAATTATCAAACAATGCCTCTATCCTCCTAGCCTAGTAACTGGGAGAGTAAAACTTTATACACAAAACTAAAACAAAACTTAAAACGAAATCGTAATTCGATAAAATGCCGAAAAAATCATTCTGTGAATAGGCTAGAAGTATAGAGGCATTGTATGAAATATTCTCCTCAATAAATAAAAAATTTTGAGTAAAAATAATTGAGTTTCGAAAATAATATTTGAGTGTTTTGTGGTATTGAGTAAAAATGGGACGGCATTTTCGTGTTTTGAGTAAAAATGGGACGGCATTTTTAGAAGAAAATGATTAACAAATGTTGTTCTACGTGAATACTCTACTTATATGATTACTCTATGATAAAACGCAAAAAAGAAATAATAAATAATATTGCCCAATATCTTTGATACTGTTCAGTAATAACATCTTAGTTCTATAACACTAGTTTTTTTTCTATATTCTTGACAGTAACTTAGTTAAAATCAGCTTTTCGTACTTAATTAAGCACGGTACAGCAAGTTTATGCTAGAATATCTACAAATATCAAATCACATAACTAATTAAATGTAAAAAACTACTGCTATTGTCATGAACTAAACCTTCTGAAATAGAATAGCTCCATTTTATTTCATTTGTTACCAGATTACACTCTCAATTATTTTTTGTCATTTATTTTATCTCAATGACTAGCTGGACCAGGACTTTTTGCTTCATTAGGAATCGAACCTACGACCTTTCGGTTAAAAGGCAGGCGTTCTAACTACTGCACCACCCAGCGCGTTATAAATTACAAATTATGTAATTTGAACGAATTATGTTGTAAATACGTAAAAATTAAGATGTATAATCTTTGATTCTATGCAAAAATATCATTTACTAATAGAGATCCTACAAATAATGGAAAAGCTGATCCTTAAAAAATATCAACAATTTTTTTCCAACATTGAAATTTGACTTTTTTTTAAGAACCGGCCTTTCAACATTTTTTGCTATTCGACGTTTTTTTCCGACCAAAAGTCCCGGCCTTCTGTAAAATGATTCTGAAACAATCCAATCTGATTTGATGTAAAATAATAAAAAAATATAGTTTTTCAAAACGCAAAAAACTAAAAGATCATCGAAATCAACTTGTTTTTTAAATCTCTTTATGTATAGTTATTAGATATATAATAATTTCCTTAATCTATTATACTATTAGAATTATTATTAAATATTATTTATGTTTAATATCAAATGGGTTAGTTCGAATTTGATTAAGAAATTCGGATCATTATAAGAGTATAAATAAGTCTTAAAATTGGAATATTGGTCTACATTGTACACTACTGGAAAAAGGGAGACAGGATATTGTATATACACAATCAGATATAGAAATATAATTTGAATTTTTTATGTTGAATAACGTACATATATTTTTAAATGAAATTATTGAAATCTTATATTGATTAATTATAATTTTTCATATATCGATCCTGTAAAATATTCTTTGCTTCATATTCTAAAGCAATTTTTCCGAATTATGTTCAAATTGAATAATTAAATATGTATATTTCAATTTAAAAAAAACATTATACAATAAATTCATCCTATGGTAGACGCATTATTTTTAATATTTCATATATATATATAATAACATACATATAACATATATCTTTATATATATATATATATATATTAATGCATAAAATCTATCTTTATTGCATATTCATATTATTTTTTTTTGCTTTTAAAAATACATAATAATGTTAACAGCAATACAAAAAACAAAATAATAATTATTATTTTAACATATACTAAAACAATTTAATATTTAAATTTTTATTTTATATTTTTATACATTTAAAAATTTTAAACATACATTTATTTAAAAAAAAAAAAAAACAAAAGTTAAAACTAACTAAAAATTTTAACTAATGTATATAATAATATTAGTATGTAAGCGCAATGTCAATTTCATAATTATTATTAATTATAAATAAAATTAACAAAAATGACTTAAGTTATTATTTTTTTTTTATCTTTTTTAACATTTTTATTTTCTATAGTATTGTCCTGATTTATTGAAAATATAATTGGAAATTTTTGTAAATGTTTGATAATTATTATGATCGAAATTAGTTTATAATTATATTGTGTAAGTCTTTAAAAAATATTTTAAGAAGAAAACAATTTTAAATTAGGACTAAAATTAAATGAATTTTGAAATAGACTGTAGGTGGCTACATAAGTTTTAAAAGCATAATTTAAAACAAACAATATTTAATAATTGCAAAGTAATTTTGATTGAAAATAGAAATTGTGCCGAACAGCAGCTGTAGGGATTACAAAAGTAACCAATTTAACAAATAAATATTTAGATTTGTATATAATTCTGACAGAAAAATAAGACAACTGATATTCAGTTATATCACAATAAATATGCATTTTTTTTTTGCATTCGTATAGTTCAAATATATCAAATTTATATTTAAAATTATTTTATTCATTCAATATAAACCGTGTAATCTTATGTAAGTAGGTCTATTTTTCGTACAACTTCAGGAGTTTAGAAATAAAATTTTTTTTTGTATTATTTTCATCAAAAATTATAATCATTAAAAAATTTAAGACAAAATATATAAAAATATATAACAAAAAACAAAAAAAAAACCATAAACAAAAACACTTTTTTAGACGCAAAACTTTTATTTTAAATATCTATTTTATTAAAATATTATATTTGTTACATTTATACATAAATTTATTAACGTATTTAAAGAATATGTTTTATTAATACAATAATGTCTAAATATCAAACCTGTTATTGCAATTTTAGCTGACCATTTGCTAGTTCCATCCAAAACGCTTTGTTTAACAGCTTTCATATGACCTGTATGACTTTTATCTTCGACACCAAATACGGCTCTTAATTTTTATAATTAATTAATTGATTAATTTTTTTTATGTAATTGTTTTTTTTTTTTTACTTTTTACTACAATAAATACTTCTCTATATAGATTTTTTCATATATTATTTATAATTTCTTTTAAATTTTAACAATAACTTGGCATTTTAACATAATTAAAAAAAAAAATACTAAAACTAAATACTCAATAATATATATATACATATTTTTTAAATTTTGATTAACTAAAATTTAAAATTTTTAAATTTAATTAAAATGAAACTTCATAGAAAATATGATGAGAGTCATGTGTTTTGGTCATGGAACATTGGAAGAAATATATAATATACTTGTATAAGGAATATAGATTTTTAATTTTAATTTTTTTCTTTTTTTTTGTGAAATATGAATTTCAAAATTATTTAAAAATTTCAACTTATTTAATTATGTTTTTTTTTTTTGGAAATTTATTTAAATAAAAATAAATTAAAAACAATCACTTACCTTATCAATTCGAATATTTCAGGTTTTTCACGTTCCCTTTGTTTCATGCGCTCTTTCATTGCTGTTATAATTGAATTTGCTTTATCTTCGGCACCATGTTTTGAGCTTTTTTCAGCAGCTCCTAAATAGATTAAACGAAACAAATGAAAAAAAAAAACAATGAATAATTAAAATGTTAAAATGTGCACTTAAGAGGACAATTCAATATATATAATATGGTTTATTTCATTTTATTATACTTAACACAAGTATATTACAAAAATATTTTAAAATTAGAATAAAAATTAATATTAAAACAACAAACATAATTTTTAATCTAAATATAAAAAAAGAAATTAATACTATCATAATTTTTTAATATATATTCCAATAAGTTTTACTTATTTATGACGAAAATATGAGGTTATGGTAACAAAGAAAACAAGTTAATTTTAAGTTGTTCTTTATTCATAGAAAGATTAATGTTGTCTCTGTATCTGTTAACTAAAATAAACATTCTGTTAATAGGTTCGAACTTACTATAATTTGTACCATGATGAATTACATTTAATATATTTTCAGAACGAGAACGTGTACTAATATTACGATGATGATTGATTTTATCTTTGATAATTAGAGAATCAATTTTATCAGAACAAATCATTTAAAATAAATACGACGTCAGCAACTATTCTTCTGGATTCAAGAGTATTTAAATGTAAAAGTTTTAGTCTGTCTCTGTAAGTTGGTAAACGTATAGGATCAGACCAAACAAGGTTTCTTAAAGCGAATATAAGGAACTTCTTCTGAATAGATTCAATCCTATTAATATGGTCGACGTAGTTAAGTGACCATACTGGGCTATCATATTCTAGATTTGAGCGACCTAAAGAAGTAAATAGAGATTTAATTACATAAGGGTAATTAAATTCTTTTGACCATCTTTTAATAATGCCTAGTATTGAATTTGCTTTATTAACGATAATGTTGAAATGTTGTTTAAATGATAGTTTATCATCAAACATGACCCCGCGATCATTAAAGCAACTAACTCTCTTGATAACCTTGTTACCAAGAGTATAATTCAAAACTATCGGAGAAATACGACGAGTGTTACTGATTTGAGCACATTTCTCCACGTTCAATTTTAATCGATTGACGTCACACTAGTTTAAGAACAAATTAAGATCTTCTTGAAGCAAAGTAACTTCATTAGGTGACTTAATTGCCTTTAAGATTTTGACGTCATCAGCAAATGTAGATACGCTTCTATTTCTCAAAATTGTTGTAACGTCATTAATATAGATAAAATTAACAGTAATGGTCTTAAGTAACTGCCCTGCGAAGCTCCAGAATTGGCATTCTATGGATCAGAAATAACTAAACTAAAAAGTACATCATATGTTCGGTCAAAGCTAAGAAGATACTAAGTTAGTAGCTGTTGACCTATTTTTCATAAAACCATGTTGTCAAGAAGATAAATAGTTTGAACAGGTTTGACATATAGAAGGATAAACTATCTTCTCAAAAACTTTTGGGATACAAGATAATTTAGCAATAAGTCTGTAGTTAGTAATCATGTTTCTGGACTCTTTTTAGTGCACTGGTCTGATAAACGACTTTTTCCAGTAGTTTGGGAATATGCCAGGTGCAAACGAACGAGTGAAAAGAATTGACAATGGCAGAGCAAGTGATTCAGAACAATTTTTTAACACGATTTTAGGCACATTATCTGGGCCTGGAAAAGAATAATTATTTAATCGCTCTAAGTAGGATTTAATTTTTAAGCTTGAAAAGTCGATTTCAGGTAATTTAATAATATGAGAATTTACAGACGTTAAAGAAATATAGTTGTCCGGCTCACAAGTGTTATCTTCAAAACAACTTGAAAAAAAGGTTTTAAAGAAATCTGCAATGACTGTCGCATCATTGGAGGAATTATTATTATAAGACATTGACGTCGGAAACTGATCTGATTTGGGTTTGGAATTTAGAAATTTCCAAAATAATTTAGGATCACGTTTTATCTGGGTAGATATACCGGATAAATATTTTCAATTTTCTAACAAAATTATTATAATTGCAATCACTCCTATAAACTCACTACTAACTATATTATTACATGGTGTACATAGTAATAATATAGTTATTTGACGGACTAATTTATATTTCATAGCTTTCCTTCTTATATTGCTAGCTAGAATAGAAGAAAATATAGAAGGAATTCTATCTTTAGTGGCGCATCTTATCCTTTAAGGACGAAAAGGACATTTGAAAGTATACTTGTTGTTTTGATGTTTTTGTATAAAAACCGTTATATCTGTTGAATATTCTAGAAAGATAATGGTCTGGAGAACATTTTAACATTTATTTGATGATGATTAGAGCTGCCGTTATGGAGATATTGTAGGTCAAAATAGAAAATTTTTGAAAAAAAAAAAACAATTTGTATTTTGTTTCTTGAAAAACCAAATACCTCAAGATTTTACCATATAATTAATATTTTCCAAGATGACACGATTTAATATGTGATATCATCATATCTTAAAACAAATAGGGGTTGTGTAGTTCGTTGTCAAACGATGAATTACTAGGCTCTCAGAAAAGAAGAAAAAGAAAACATTTATCTAAATGAATATTCTAAAAGAATCTTGCAAAAAAAAAAAAACAACAACAACACCACCAAACAAAATTTGAAATTCTCATTCTACAATTCACACTTGCAGCAAATATTATATTGAGGCGTGGTTTCTATATCCTGGGACTGGGTACTGCACACACATATGTATTGAAAGAAATAAAATTAAACTCTTTTTATAATTTTATCGTGTATTGACTGAGGGCTGCCACTTAACAAAAACTTCATATAAATTTCTGAAAAAATGTAACTTGAAGAAAATGAAATATTTGAATATATTCGGATCTAATTTTTTGAATTCAACAGATTTTTCGAATCTTTTCAAATTCAGTTTCATTACTTAAATATAAAAAAAAAATGCCAACTTTAGAATATTTTTTGAACAAAAATTATTTTCTTTAATTTATAATCTATAATACCTATGCTTATAATCTTGAAACAATTATGCACATATAAGAAATCTCGATACCCATAGACTAATGTGTAAAATTAAAATCGGAATTGAATTTTTTTATATAAGTATGCATAAGTTAGAAGAGAACTATTCATAGAATAACATCAATTTGATTCTGTATGCACATATGTATGCACAAACCTCATTTAGGTGGTACAGTACATTATATAATAAAGGTCAATGGTACTGTGCGTGTACGCGCAAACATTAACAGAAAATTCAAATTTTTTTTTTTTTTCCAAACATAATTTTTGTTGTTCTTTTTTTTATTTACACAATCCAATGTTCTTTCAGTAAATTTTTTTTTTCATTTATTTTTATACCCGAATTTTTATTTTATTCATATAAAAAAAAACTTTTTTAGGAATAGGTAGGTAATCAATTTATGTACACCTACATAATATATGGTCATCATAATTATTTTGTTGGTTTTTGTTTTTGCTTTTGGCTAATGAATCTATCTCCTTAATGAACTTCTGATGTAATATATAAGATGTATATATAAAACAAAAATGCGCACACAGTTGAAAATTTTGTACTCATATGATTTTATTATTCAACAAATACGTTATGCATATGGGAGAACTTATTAAAATAAAAAACAAAAGCAAACAAATCAGTTATTATAATTTACATTATGTACTTGCAAATAAATCTATGTACATATGAAAAAAAAAAACAAAAAAACAAATTCATCTAAAATAAAAAATATAAAAAGAACAAAAAAACAAATCACTTGAATTCTTCATTTTTATCTTTTTAAGTAACTGTTTCTAAATTTTGGTTATTTGTAGTAATAATATAGTTTTTATTAAAATTATGCATTATGTAGGTATATATATACATACCTCTTTAATGACAAAATTTTTTATTTTTAGTAATTTTATCCACTAAATGCCACTTACTATAGGGAATATATCGGAAACGAAGCAGTATATGAGGGACGTGTATTTATGTGTCCTAAATAAAACTTACTAACCACAAAACTTTTTATTAAACACGAGTGGTTTCTACTATATCGTGCGAAGTCTATGTCAGTACGTAAATTACTGTTTTTTTAAAAACTTTAAATTTGAGTTCAACTTGAAATATAATTACTCAACAGGGTCCCCTAGTAAATAATATAATGAAAAAATAAAAAGATAAAATAAAAAAAAGAAAACAAACAAATTTTGTATTTTTTTAAATTTATTGTTCTTGATTTATCAGCAAGATGAGAGCGTCGTTGGTTCATAAAACAATACTAATAAATAGGAGAACAGCAGAAAACAAGCAAACTAATTCACAAAATCAGAAAAATTTGAAAATAGGAATATTTATATATGCATACCTATATAAATATAAATAACATATTAAGCTCTTATATCTTTCTCTTTTTTGCTTACGTTTTTTTTTAGCACCCGTATACGAGACCGAGAAAGGATAATGCATGCATTGAATGGGTAAGAACATTTTTTTTTCAGCTTTTTTGTTTATTGTTATTTGTTTTATTTACACAAGAAATAAAAGGAAAGAAGTAAAAGGAAACCTCCTTTTTATGTTAATTTTTTTTAATACACGTCTAACTAAAATTGAGATGGAATTTTTTTCTGTGTGAGTGCAACATAATTTTTAAACTATTCCAATTTGCTCAGTTTTGCAATTTGATTTGTTTTTTTTTTTTTTTTTTTAAATGTATAGGATGATAAAAAAATGAAAATAGAAATATTTATCCATATAAGTACAGGTGTGTGTAATAATATAATAATTGATAATAAATGATATAGGCATAGATAGGACACCAAAAATATGAATTAAAAAATAAGTTTTTACCTACACATACATCAACACTATTAAATATTATATTATTCAATTATAATTAAGCCAATTATATGTAGGGATATAATATAATATGATTATTATGATATATTATTCATATATGATCCATTGAACCAATCTTCTGGCCTGGAATGTAAAACAAAAATGAAATACTTATGATTGGATGAGTTCAAATATCTTTTGTTTTTCTTTTTCTTTCAAAACAGACTTTTTATTGATTATATATGATTATAGCTACAAGCGCATATTATTCTTTTCTCGGAGAAATCATCAAAATAAAAATAAAAAATAAAAAAGGAAGGAACTTTATTGAAAATAAAAAAAATAAAAGACAAATTTTTTGCAAATACATATTGCGAATTAGTACCTACCTACTTTTTTTTTAGTTTTTGTTGTACAGGGGTGGCATTGTGTAATTTGAAACGTCGTTTTGTTTCGACTATTTTCAAAAAGTGGCATTGCATAATTTTGATTCGACCATTTTTATTTTGTTTCAATCTTTTCAAAATTGGTACGACATATTTTGGTATTGCGTAAGGTTGAAACGCTACTTTTTTTACATTTGATACGACCAAATTTTGGCGATTGAAAAATAGTTGACGCTTTTAGGTAAATTTTAGAAAAACAATAAATTAATACATGATTTTGATTGGAATATTTATTTTAGAAACGCACAGAAATAAAAATTCCAATAAAATGAAAAATTAAGTAAATTTATAATGATTTTCTTTCAAGAAAAAAAATGTTTAGCATAAAAAAAAAACAACATGTTGGTATTATTATTAGCTTCTGTTACTTGTAGCTAGTTGAAATTTCTTTTAGTTCCATTTTTTTTTTTAATATTATTTTCTAGCAGTAATTGTTGAAATTTTAACGAAACAAATCAAAAATGGAATTATGTAAAATGTTTCATTGTTTTTTCGAGCGTTTCAAAATAAATTAACGTTTCAAATTACGGAATGTCATCCAAATTTTGTTTCGACCGAAATGTTTGAAACAAAGTTACATAATGCCACCCCAGTAAAAAATTCAAAAATCATATTTAAATAAAATATGGTTAATTTATATAATGTTCGATATTACCAAGTTCAGAATCAAACTCTTACAGTAATACTGTCTTGAATCACTGAATTGTTGCGCTGTCATTTGTCAACATAAATATACAACAACGTTTAAATAAATTGTTATTTAAGTTGAGCACTTACATAAAGAGAGCGAGTGTTATAGGACAATGTGAAATTTTTTTTCTATATAAAATTGAAGGGTAACTAAGTTATTTCAAATAAACGTAGGAATGTAGGATTAAATAAAACAGTGAATAGTTTTTTCAAAATTCAAAACGTTGATGAACTGAATAACTGATAAAAAAATTGGAATGATAACATTTACGCGCGCATATGAAGATGCAATTGCAATTGATGACATAATATAAACGCTAAGAGCTAGCTTTTGCAACAGATTTTGTTAAATGCAAATGCAATTCAATGTGAACACATCCAATTACCGCGCGATCTATTATCTCTTTTTTCTCTATGATAAGTCTATTATTCCTTTTGTGAAAGGAGTTGGTTTAGTAAGTTAAGATATAAATTTGTGAAAAAATTTATTTAAATGATTAAACTGTGCGTGAGCATGGGCCGTTCCTACTAGTAATATTTAAAAAAAATAAAATACATTACTTACTTTGCAAACAATCAGCATTTAATAAATCTTTACATTTTTCATGGCATTTAACACCGCATTCCGTACAACGAACCCCTTGTCTTGCAATACCCCACAATAGGCCTTCACATTCATAACAATATGTTGGTGAAGTTGCGGTCCACAGGACAAAATTATGAGGTGTTGTTGATGAAATTGGGTATATTAATGCCTGTAATGCCTTCTTATATACATGCATTTTCTTTATTTAAAAAAAAAATAACACATAAAATTTTCAATTAATATCTTATTATTTAAAAAGAACATTTTACTTCTTACCAACTCTTCATCATTAAGTGTTGCCCTAGGTACTGCCGATGTTAGACCAGCATTTCGTTTTGTTGCTGCCATTGTCTAGATTGTTTTTTTATTTATAATATAGACAAATTAAAAAAAAAAAGATAAAACATTTTTATAAAATTTAAAAATTATTTTTAATAAAACAAAAACTTTATTTTAAAATTAAATATTTTTCTAAAGAACATAATTCATTAAATTGATCTTATAAAATTTAAAATAATAAATTTTTTAATTTATAATAAAAAAGAAAAAAATATATAAATATAATTTTATAAATTTATATAATTTAAATATATATAAAATAACGATAATTAAATTTTAATTAAAATTATCTGGATAATATAAAAATTATTTAAGTTTTTAATTTTAAGCAATTGAAAAACAGTACAATATTCTGTTTTTCCCCCCAAATCCCAGATAGAGGAAGAGAATGATATGTTAAATGTTAATAAAAACATCAATACAACAATTTTTCATTTTATTTGGGATGAAATTAAGTGAAAAGGAAATTTAAGCTATATTTAAAAATCTTTTATCACAGAAAACAAAATTTTTCTATCATCCAGACATCAAAAACCAGTAAAAAAAAAATTAATACAAAAAAAAACAAACAAATATTCTTTTTTTTTAATTATTTTCAAGCTTGATATCTAAATATACATCATTCAACTTATTATATAAAATAAATTACATAAAAATCATGTAAAATTAAAAAAAAACTTTAATTTAATAAATTACATAACAAATATCTAAAGCTTTGTATTAAATTTTTCTAATTAGCCACTATTTAACCGTAAAATTTATAAAAATAAATATTTTTTTCAAAATTTTATTCAACTAGCTCTAACATCAATCATTCTACATTCTTTAGCTTATTAAGTTATCATTAAGTTATCATCTTTAGATAACAAAGGCATTATTGAAATAATAAATTATTTGTCCATTAAATCAAACACCGTACAAATACATAATACATATATAAATTATTTTTTTTCTTTGATTTACTATTTCCAATTTGAAATGAGCTATTATCAAATTAGAAATATTTCTAGTTGATTAATTAAAAGACACAAAACCAGGAAAATTAGGCTAATTAGTCAATTCTAGAAATAGTCATTTTAAACTATTAAATATTTTAATTAAGCAAATTAAAACATATAATATAAATTTAATACGAAACTTTGAAGATTTTATATAAAAATTTTAAAAATAAAATAATAAAGAGTCAAAACAAAATAAACAAAAACGAAACAACTAGGTACCATAGTTATAATTAAGACATTATATCAATACATCATTACATATTTTGTATACAAATTAATAAATAAAAATAAAAAAATAATAATATAAAATTACATACATTATAATATAAAAAATATCATAAAAGTTTTAGGATAATATTTTTTAAATAAAGCAAAAAATATTAAAGAATTCAAAAATTAAAAACAATAATAAAAGGCAATAAAATGTAACATATACCTTGAGCACCTGTAGAATCCACATTTTAATTATTATTTTATTATTATTAATATTAATATTATTTTAATATGATTGTTATTTATATTTTTATATACACAAATATAATTTATATATATATATATATATATATATATATATATATATTTATAAATTTATAAATTTATACGTATATATAAATGAATTATAATATATATATATATATATATATATATATATATATATTTTGTGGAGATATACGAGATAACGAGAAAGGCACATAAACAAACAAACACAAATAAATTTCATTAGTTAATTAATATAATATATATATGTATATTTTGGTAATATAAATAGATATGCACATATTATATACTGATATAAGGTATACAATGGGGTAAAAATGGATGTATGTTATGATCTTAAGGATATATACAAAAATTATTTCCGTTAACATGTTATTTATTTAAATAATATTTAATTTTATTTAACAATCGTTTCATATCAAAAAATAATCGTCAAGTACATTATTTAGGTACTTATACAGGGTGATCCGGTTTAGAGCAAAAAGTTTTTAAGCGGTGATTCCTTGGAGTATTTTAGGAAAAAAATTGTTCTAGAAGAGGAGTCTATCTTTAAATTTACCTGGGCTACAGAGGATTAAAGAAAATCGGATTAGAAAAATTATGTCTAAAGAATATCAACTACAGCTCAGAAGAAATTGAAACTAGAGCAACATCTTCTTCATAGCTTTTTTACCTGAAAAACGGTATATATTTGTGTATATAAAAATTTGATTAACCCTAACTAATTTCAGTAATTTTAACTAATTTTGACTAAAAAATAAAATTGTTACAATATTCAACTCTCAGTTATTATTTTTCTTACTAAAACATGGGTACCCAAATATATATTAAATATGACTTTACCTGAAAAACGGCAAGTCTGATATAAAAGTTGTGTATGAAAAAGTTGTAGGGGATGGGGTTGTGTTGATGCGCATCAACACAATAAAAAAAAAATAGCGAATTTTTTCGAGATAATCAACGTTTTTTGCAAAATTTTCAGTTTTTAAAAGCAAAATTTTAAGTTTATGCAGTTATTATTCAAAAACGGTAAGTCTGATACTCATTCAACATATACCGTTAATTAGGTGTATTAATTCTAAAAAAATGCTATGAAGAAGATGTTGCTCTAGTTTCAATTTCTTCTGAGCTGTAGTTGATATTCTTTAGACATAATTTTTCTAATCCGATTTTCTTTAATCCTCTGTAGCCCAGGTAAATTTAAAGATAGACTCATCTTCTAGAACAATTTTTTTCCTAAAATACTCCAAGGAATCACCCCTTAAAAACTTTTTGCTATAAACCGGACCACCCTGTATATGAACATGTCTATTTAAAAATATCCTTCAATTATTTAAAAAAATTTAAAGCATGAATGATGTATAATAAAATTTTCATATACTGATGGTATACAAAAAAAAATAAAATATATTAATAATTACTGATATTTTTAATATTTTATATTTATTTATATTAAAAATAATTTGTTGGAATAATTTAACATAATTTTCTTATAAATTTTCCTTTCGGTTTTTGTTTTTACATAAGCAACATTTTGTATTGGAATTGATATAAACAAACAATATTATTTGCAATAAATAGTATGTTAACGTATTTTTATTATATGTTTTGTTATCTGTAAGTAAAACAAATGATAAAAAAAAGAAAAAAAAAACAATCAAAATAATATGAAACTAAATTTTAATAATTCCACATTGCTGTTTAAAAAATTGAGATAAGTTTTAATTAAATTATGGAATTTTCATTCAACAATATTTCAAAAGGATCATAGAAATCTTATTTGACGTCCTCTGTACCTTAATATCTTTATTACAAAAATTTATTTGAACATCAATCCCCAGTAAGTTAAGATGCAGAAAAATTTATTTCGGTTATAAGTTAGTGAACTGACAGTATCAAAAAGATGAAAAAAGGAGTTAGCTGTGAAATGCCCATCCTAAAATTTCTATTTTAAAATCCCAAAAACTAAGTCCGCAATTAAAATATTTGCTTTTTTGTGACAGCAGTTAAAACTTCGACAATTTTTTTTTAGGATTTTATGATGAGGGATGTGTTTTTTTTGGAGTTGGATTATTTTAGGAATAATGAAAGAAAAATTCAATTTAACAATCATTTCTGGACAATCTCAATCATGTCGATCTTCCTGGAGATATTGTCCCTAGTGGATTTTTTCCTGAAAAAAATGTAACTGGAGTTTTCTTCTGTTTACCGAAAAAAAATGTATAGCTGGAATTTTTATATACATACAGTTTATACTAACTATACATCGTTTATTTATTATGAAGACAAAGACAATATACAAAAATAATGTCCAAGTAAAAGGATACCAATTGAAAATCTATTGAAATTTAAATATCTTTTTTTTTATTTTATAAAATTTTTGTTAGGTTTTATTTTTCAATTAAGAAGTCTCAATTTGATAAACAACAAAAAAAACAATCAACATATAAATTGCAACATTAAATATACATAAATAAAAATAAATAAAAGAAAATAAATAAAAAAACAGGATATATAAGAATATATTAAGTACCTATAATGTCAATATTATGTGATAATAATCAAAGGATAATAAATATTAAATTTTGGTTTTAACTAACAATGTAACTGATTACAATAGTAAACAGTGGGTAATCGAACAGTGATTGCATACACACTGGTTACATAATTAGTATAGTAGTTCTCGAACTATCAAAGCGAATTTGTTACAGAACTAAATGCACAAACCATTAGAAGTTGTCATATTTTTTTTGTATTTTTATAACTACTTTCTTCCACTATAACATTTCTGAAAAAGTAATTAATAAGGTAATGCGGGATTTTATTTGTGAGTACAGAATAATATTATTTTTCTTTAAAATATGTACTAAGAATATACTTTCTTCAACTATCGGATATGTTTATGTATTTAAAAGGGGATGTGGAAAAATCAAATGTTTTTTCAAATTTTTTTAACTTTCGATCAAAAACTTTTATTTAAAATTTGACATGTTATTTTTAACATACAAAAATTTTTAAAATTATTACATTTTAGGTTGTCGTATAAAAGAAACAATTAAAAAGTGTCCACAAATAAATTTAAATGGTGGAAAACAATTCATAATTAAATATTGAATACAATTTTTTATAAAATTTCCTCGAATTTCGAAAAGCGGGCGAATTCTAGTACGTTAGTCGTTATTATTATAAATTTTTAAAATAATAATTTGATAACTTAATAAATTTGATTTTAAATTTATTTTCCATATTTTGAGTGATGTAACATATAAAAATATTAAATAATAATTAATGTAATAATTTAATAATGTAAGTTCAAAAATATACAAAAAAAAGGATACAATTTTTTATAACTCTTTATATATTTTTTATTATTATTTTCTGATTAATTTTTAAATTGAAAATAAGGTTGTACTAATTACATTTTTAAAAATTTATCAGATTTATGGTTAGAGCATATTTTTTTATATTATTTATTAAACAGTTTTATAAATATAATTTTTTTTTAAATCAAAATATTTTATGGAAGCTTTTATTGCTAATTTTGAGGAAATTAATTAAAAAATAAATAAAGAAACATATATATATATATATGTATAAATATATTATATCCATATGATTACAAAAGAATATATTATAAACGAATATATATTTTAGACTGAGAATTATTGTACGTTTATATTAATTATATGAGATTAATACATATAATGTACAAGATTATTTTTATTTTGTGAATTTATATTTTTACAAAATTTAAATTGTTAGAAATAATAAAATAAAAATAAAAAACCAAGAAATTAAACTTAAACAAAAAAATGTGTTATGATAATATATTTTTTATTTCACAGATTATGTAATATTATATGTGTCTGAATAAAATATAAAATAAATGTATATTATATGTATAATATTTAATATATATGTAAATATAAATAAATTATTTCACATATATATATATATGTATATTTTAAATTCTTTACTTACCAATTCAGATACCAATGGTATAGATTTCCTTCTTGGTCTAATATCAGGCATACTATCAATATTACTATAAAATGGATTATCACCTGGATGTCCATTGCCACGTCCAGTACCTTCACCAGCACCAGAATTATTCTATACAAGTAATTTTATTTTTGTTATATTGTTTAATTTATATTTTTTTGATTATTAAAAGTTTTTTTTTTTACTTTTATTTTGAATATGTAATCAAAATAAAATTATTTACTGGTCATCATTTAAAATAAAACTATATACTCAAATATGTTAAAATTTAATTTTATTTTGTTTGTTCTTAAATTAAAAATTATATACTTGTAAATACATTTATTAAATATTATAAAATTTAATAAAAAAATATTATTAAATTTAAATACTTAAAATATATTTTTGATGTACGTAATAGAACCTTTTAATACTAAAGTTAATATTATTTTTTTAGTTTTAGAATTAAAAAGAATATTAATATTTAATGAATTAATATTTTGTATAATATGGTTAGTATTGTTATATTATAGATAATTTTATATAGTATTTTATATAGCATGTGATTTTATATTGTACCTAATTGTAAATTATTATATACTAATTAAATAATTTACTATTTATTAAACAGTTTTCAACCCCCATTATGAATTATTATAATTAAATTTATTTATTTGGAGTTATCTCATTACAGACTCTATATAAAATTACATATAGTTATGTCCTGAAAAATTTAAATTGAGGTCTAAGGTCTGTATATAACAAATACATATTTTTGGAAATTGAAATTTTATCTTTATCCTCAACAATAATAAAAATATCAAAATAAAAAAATTAGAAAAAAAATTATGAAATTGAAAAATAATAAACAATTTATTTAAACAACTAGAAAACTAGAAGTTGTATATGGTAGTCTAATATCTATTTATACCTACTGATGGGTTCAAGTATAGTCTTATGATGAACGAAACAACTTCTTTAATAATTATTGGTACAAAAAACTTAAGTTAAGTACGCAATAATTTACAGATATTGATGTAATATTATATCTATGTATTATTTTTAAATAAATAAATTGAACTAATCCTTTTTATTTATGAAATTGTAAAATCAATAAGAAATCTTACTAATTTCTTTATTTTATCTAATTTATTTGATATTTAATATATCATAAGGAAAACAAAATGATTTATTTTGGTTTTATTTGATTTAAACAATTAATATAAAAAAAAATAAATAAATACAAAATTTAATTTTTGTTTTTTAGTATGTCATGTGTAAACTGTTTTAGAATTTTGATTTTATAAATAAATTTAAGCATGAAATATTTTCTAGGATTTTTAATTTTTCAAAATATTAATTTGATTTTAATTTATTTTAATTTATAGGTTTTATGGTGAGCGTAGCAGCCCTCTCTGATTTTGTAGGGTCTAAATATTTTGTTTTTATAAGACAATTAAATATGTTCTATAACACAATATTTTTTATTTAAAATTTTATTACAATGAAATCTATTAAAAAAATTACCATCTTTTGAAACTAAATTTCTCATATAATTTCTAATTATCATATATAGAAATTATATATTTTATTTTCTTAAAAAATATTAACTATGATGTAATTTCAAAATATTAAAACTATTTATGTATAATAACAATATATATGTTAATATATATTATATAAAACTAATATTAAAATTTAATTAAAAAAAAAATTAAACACAAGAACTATCAATATAATTTCCACAAAAGATTAACTTCTATACTTGTAATTACTTAAGTTAAAACTGTCACATTCGTTATTTTTTTTTTTATTCATCATCTTATAAAATCTTAAATTCTAGAATTAAGTGTTAAAGAAAAAAAAATAAAAACGAAAGACATTAAAAAATTCAAATTATTATGCAAAAATTCATACACCAAAATATGTAGAAGAGAAAATTTTATAAATAAAAATTCCAACTGTAACAGATAAGAAAAAACCGGCTCTTTTTAGATATAATATATTATATTACTTTAATTCATTTAAAAAAAAAAAAATGTATGTCTATCTGTTCATAATAATTTTTTTAAATTTCTGCAAACACAAAAAAAATATATTTTAAATAAAAATAAATGAAAATTTTTAAACCACATTTAATATGTTAAGGGGAAAAAAAAACGTGAGGCTCAAAATATAACTCTCTGTTATAAAGAGAGATATTGTACTCGTATATAACAGAATTTAATTACAAATTGAACAGAAAAATATATAGAAATATAAATATAAAACTATATATAAATCCAAATTCAGCAATAGTCGCATAGTAGTAAAGTAGTATAGTAAACAAAATTTATCAACAAGATATCCATAATAAATATTTTGATAAATTCTATAAATTTTATGCTTTATTTTGTAATAAAATATTTTAAACTCATGAAAAAACTTACTCACCTTATCTTTTTCTTCTTCTTTAATTTTTTCTTGATTATTTTTTTCTTCAATTTTTCTTTCCTTTAAAGTTTTTAACAATTTCCACTTACTACTTCCCAATGTTCCATTTGTTGTACTATCAATACTTGATTCATGACTTAAAGATTTTCCTTTAGCCCTAAATGGTCCTTTTTGATTTATTTGATGTACTTGTTGATATTCATCTTGAAATTGTTCCAGTTCTCGTTCTAATTCTTCTTCTTGTTCTCGTTCTTCCTGATTTTGTTGTTCAATAACATTTTCTTTATTATGATCACTTGTTGTTGTTGTTGGAATAGCTGTAGATGTTATTGATTCAATTGATTCTGTTGTAAAAATATTATTATTATTTGTTGGTATATTAGAAATAACTTCATTTTCAATTAATTCTTTTTTTAAATTATTTGTTGTTAATAAATTTGCAGCAGCTGAACCAAATATTCCACCAACAATTTCACTAGCAGTCTTTTCAAATATATTTTTATTTTCTGATGTTGGTGTTTGATTTATTTGATTTGTTGTTGGTATTATAGATCCATTTAATTGTGAGCGATCTAAATTTTCATTAAAATTATTAGAATCATTATCTGCAGCTGTTGCATGAATTTCTTCAGCAACAACTGTATTATTATATACGTTTTTTGAATCCTCTAATGATATTGGTAGTAATTTAGTATTTCGATTTGGATCTTCTTTAAATTCTTCATAATTTCGTTGCATTGTTTTTAAAATTTGTTCATTATATTGAACATCAGCATCACCATCATCATCATCATAATCTTCATCAGTTAATTCAGCTGGTGTATCTGGACCAGAAGTTGCACCCGAAGATACTGATTTTCTATCATCATAATCAATTTTTAAATAATTTTTATTGATTAGTTGTTTATCATCATAATCTTCATCAGCAGTTTCAATAATTGCTGGTGATAAAACAGAATTTGTTTCAATAAATTTATTTGTAGTTAATATTGAACCAGTAGTAGTAAATTGTAATGGCAATTGTTGTGGTATTGATGTTTTTCTATTATTTACATAATCAATTTCTTCTTCTGATGAATATGGTGAAGTAGAATATCTTTGATCTTCATGCTCGTCATTCGCTGATAGCTCACTTGTATCGTTATCACTTTGCTGATGTAATTGGCCTTCGAAACTTTTACGAGTTTTACGACGTTTCACTTTTTTTTGTCGTTGTTTTCTAAAATACTGATCTGTTTTTGATTCATTTTCTAATACATTTAATTCATTCATCAATTTAATTTCATCATCAGCACTATCTTCAACATTGCTTAGATTTGCATTCAACCAATTGTTTTCAGTAACCTTTGCAAATTTTTCGTATACATTTTGATTTTTAATTTTACTACGTGACGTTGATCGTAACATCAGATGCTGTTGTTGTTTTTGCAATTGCTGTTGTTGCTGCCATATTTGTGTTGCATTTTGAGTAGAAATTTCCATTTCTAACTGTGATGGCTTTACAACATCTTTAAGTTCTTTAAGTACAACAGACATTTTTTCTCTAACATCTTCATCCAATTTATATGTTTCTTCGTTGTCATCAACATAATCACCAAGTCGATCAATTTTCGATAAGAGAGATTCACCTGCATTATTATTGCTATCATCACGATTAAATATAGATGATTCCATATGACTTTGTCTTTCAAGCTCTTCTAATTTTCTTAGTTCATAGCAAAAATATTCATCATCGGTATCAATTGAATCTTCTGTACTTTGACGTCTTGAAGATGAAACAGTCCTATAAGAATGCTGACTTCGATTATCTTCATCATCACGATATGAAGATGGTATATCTAAACTAGCTTGATTTCGTTGTCCACCAAATTTGAATTGTCTTGGACTACTTGCTGTATTTGTTTGAAGTATTGTTGTTGATGGCATTGATAACTGATTATTATCAATTGAAAACTGTTGTTGTATTTCTTCATTTGCTGTTATATTATCAACAATATTTTCATCTTCAACATAAATTGAATGTGATTTTTGTAAAAAATGTGTTCCTTGTTGACCACTTCGTAAATTTTGTTGTTGACGATTTTTTTTTCCATCTGACTGAATATCATTTGAACTTTCGTTATCATATCTTTCATAATTATTACAACTATCATATAAATTTTCTGAATTCACTTTTATATCTGGACATGATTGGTTTGCCATATCTATTTTTAATTGATATAGTTGTTGTTGTTCTAGTTGTTGCTGTTGTTGATTTTTATGCGAATCAGTTTGTTTAATATTACCATTAGTCCCATTATTGTACATTGAACTATCTTGAGGATGTTGCTCATCATGATGATGTCGTATAGCGTCTCCTACAGTTGGAAACATTGGATTTAAAAATATATCTTCATCATTTTCATTTACTACATTATTTAAATCAGTCATATTTTCCAATGAAGAATCTCTTTGAATTGAGCTGCGATCACTTGATTTACGTCTTATATGAGAATCGGATACTATACCACTTGTACATTGACTTTGTGAATCTCCAGATGAAGATTTTCGTCTAGCAATATTTTTACTATAATCTTCAACATATTTATCAATACTTTCTTCAGCATTTTCACATAATTGCACTTTGGAAGATTTCATTAAATTTTGTTGAATATTTTGTTTTTTAGAATGTTGCTGATGTTGTTGTGGTATATCATCTATAAAAGCATTATCTGTAGCATCTGCATCGGTGGTTTGTAAACCTGAATCAATATCTTCAGATTTAGTGGATGATGATAATTTTTCAACTTTTTCAAAATGCAATATCAGGCTGTCGTCATTAAATGATTGTCTATGCAATGTTAAATTTTTATTTCTTTGATTTTGTTGTTTTTCTTGTTTCATCGCTATAAAACTAGTATGCACATTATCTGTTATTGATTTTTCATATTCACTTGCACTATCATCATTTTCTTCAGATGAAATAATAAAATTGTGCATATCAGATTCAGGTTCAGACATACTATGCAATTGATCAGGCCGCTGATGACGCAAAGTAAAACTATGACGACGATATATCTTAGCTTTTTGTATAAAAGTATTAACAGTGGTTGAAATAGAACGTTTTTTTTTCTTTGCACCAACAACATTATCACCTTTACTAGAAGAATATATTTGTGGTTGTTGCTGTTCGGAAACATTAAATTTACTTTGTTGATAATTTTTTGTTTGGCTGCTTGTATAAGAATTTCGATGTTTGATGCCAGGAATTTTCGTAAGACGTTCAGTTATTTCATTCAAACGGTTATTCTTTTTATTATAAAAAAATTTACCGCTTTTTTGTTGTTGCTG
The DNA here is from genome assembly GCA_963942445.1 of Argyra leucocephala. Taxonomy (NCBI): domain Eukaryota; kingdom Metazoa; phylum Arthropoda; class Insecta; order Diptera; family Dolichopodidae; genus Argyra; species Argyra leucocephala. Next base: position 50,407,688 of record OZ012682.1, read on the forward strand.
TTGTTGCTTTTGTTGCTGTAAAATTTGATCTTTATATTCATAGTCAGCACAATCAATTTCAACACCAGATGGTAAGGACTGTGAGCGATGACGTCGTGTCATTTTTTTTAATTTTATATCTGGTAACCAATTTTGTATTTTATGAAAATATTTATGCTGATGATGTGAATGTACATCCAATTCTTGATTAGAACTTCGTTGCATTTGATACATTTGTTGTTGTTGTTGCTGTTGCAGAATTTGTTGTTGTTTTTGTTGTTGTATTAGCATTTGATGTTGCTGATAGGCAGTCATACCCGGCGTTATAGGTCTTGCCGAAGAAAATTGTTGTTGTTTATTATAACGTAAATCAATATCTTTCATTATCGGTAAAGACTGTTGTTGTTGCTGCATATAATGCAATTGTGGTTGATAATGCAAATGTTCAATTTTTCCAGCATGATATTGCCCCTTATTATTACCACTTCCGTATTGATTATTCAATATTCGTTCATCGATTATATTTTTATTCATTAATTTATATTGTTGCTGTTGTAAATGATGTGGTTGATGTTGTTGTTGTTGTCGTAATGAATGTTGTTGTTCCCTTAAATAAGAATATTGCTTTTGTCCCATATAATCTAAGTTCCTTGAGCTATTATAATCTTGTAAGCTACTCGATGAAGGATAATATACCAATCGATCTGTTAGATTTCGATGTTTTTGAGATAATACATCGTCGATATCGGTTTCTTCATATCCTGTATCATTTATTGCTTCTGCATTATGTTTATCAAAATTTGAGTCTATCTTTGATTGAACTTGCATTTTACGTTTATTAAGTCCAGAACGGGAATGAGGTTGTTGTTGCTGTTGTTGTTGTTGTTGTTGCAATCGTTGATAAGAATTTTGACTTGATATTGATCTATGACTAGGCGTTGGTGATTTAACTTGACTAGATTGTAATAGTTCCAATGCTGTATTCAAGTTATCATGATTAATTGATGACTGATGATTTATATCTGATAAACGGTTATTACGCACTAAATCTGGATAATTTAAATTTGCTACATCTAAAGTTATCCCAGGAATTTGTTGCTGAGGTTTTATTTGTTGTAATAATTGATTTTTATGTTGTCCTTGTTGATATTGTTGCTGCTCCTGAGCCTGCTGTGCAGATGATGAATGAATATTAGCTTTTTCGAATAAAAATTGTTGATGTTCTTTTTCAACAATCATTTCACTTTCATTCTGATTATTTTGTATTAAAATTTTTTGTTTTTCATCTTTATCATATTTTAATTGATTTCGTTTTTCCTGTAATTGTTGCTGATGTTGTAATAATTTTTCTTTTTCTATATCAAATATAGATTTATTCTCGTACACTGAACAAATTGGCACATTTCTTGAAAGCTCTTTAATATAATTTAAATTTTCTTCAGTAAATATATACTCTTGTTCATTTAAACGTCCAAAATTAGGTATAGAATCAACAGTATTATCAGTTGTTACTCCTAATTTTTTTAATGGAGTTGTATTTTCACATAAATCATTTAATGATATTGTTGATATGAAATTATTTAATACCAATTCTGAAGATAATTGTGGCATTGATGATTGTTGTAATGATTGTATAACAATTCTGTTATTAACATCATCATCATTAGCATCTTCAGGTTGATAAAATGGATTTTCACTACCAATATTTGTTTTTATCTCATTATCATTATTAGTACCAATATCAATATTATCAGAATAACTTTTAATTGTTGATGATGCTGACAATATATCAGCAATATTACTATTACATGATGGTTTATTTGGTGAATTTGGTGATTTTTCTAAACTTGAAAATCCACTCATTGATGATAAACCAGAATCAGATTTTGTTTTTTTTGGTGAACTATCTATTGATAAATTTGCAGATTTACTACGGTTATTTTTTTTTTGATTATTTATAATTTTTTCATTCATTAACATAATATCATAGTGAAATGGATTCATTGATGATATTGTTTGTAAATTATTACTAAAATTATTTTTTAATGATGTTGTTGTTGTATCATCATCATCATTTGATGTTGTAAATATATTATTTGTGTCTACATCAATAATAATATTATTTGCTAATTGCATTGAATTTATTAAAAAACCGTTATTATCACCATTCGGTGCTGGTGGCGGTGGGCTACGTGATTCATTACTTAATATATCATCGTCATCATTTTGATTAAATTGATTTATATCAGATGATTGAAATTTATTTTGATTATTTGGATTTTGCAAATGTAATAAAAATAACATTGAATTATGTCGTTCTAATGATTTCTTTAATGATTGAATATATTCATCATTGTTATATAAAGTACTATTATTTAATTTTGTTAAATTTTTTTTATTCATTTCATTTAATTTTGAATGAGAATTTCTTAAAAATTTGTAATCATCTGTATTATCATTATTTTTATTTGGTTGTAATATCATGCTACTATGATGTAACAATTTATTTTTACTAAATATATCATTATCATCATCATCGTCATCATCATCATCAAATTCAGTATCCTCAACAGTTGTAAAATCATTAAAAGTATCTGTATCATATATATTAAATTCACAATTATCAATTAATTCAGCTGATGACGATGATGTGGTATTAGAATAATTATTTAAATTCATTGATAAATTTATTTTTTTTTGTATTTCAGTCTCTTTATTATTTAATAATAGTAATTGTTCATTTAAATTACTATTATTTTTTAACAAAACATTTGTATTATTATCTTCTAATTCTGATTTTATTGTAATATTACTGTTATTACGAAGACAATTACCAACACCCCTACTACCTCCACCAATATCGGTTTTATTTTTTGAATTTCTTGTATCCAATAAATTTAATTCTCCGGTTGTATAATTTTTATACATATTAAATTCATCTGTTGTACGCATTGGTAATTTACCTTGTTCTTGTAAATATTTTAAACGATCCAATTCACCAGTATATTCATTAATCTGATCTATATCTGATTCTTGTTGCATATCCTGTTGATTCAATTGCAATTCGTTATTTTGATGCTGTTTATGTTGCTTCTGTTTATCTTGATTTTTATGTTTTTGTTTATGAGAAATACTTTCTTTAAAGCTTTCTTCAGTGCTTGAATTTGAATGCTTCTTATTACTACCATTACCATAACCATTGTTATCTGATCCAATTAATTTTTTTAATATATCAATATTTTTTTCTAATTTTATTATTAAATTATCAAATTTATAATTATCATCATCATTATTATCAAATGATGATTCAGTTTGATAATTTTGACTATCATCTAATTGTTGCTGTTGTTGTTGTTGTTGTTGTGTATTCGTTGTGGTTCTTTTTCCTGTCGTTGTTGGATTTAATAATAGTAAAATTAATTTTTTATCAATCTTTTTAATTTTTTCAAAAAATTGACTCTCTTGACTAATTAATTTACGTAATTTAAATATTTGTTCAGCAGTAAGAGTTCGAAAATTCTCAATTTTATTTATTTCAGCAATAATTATATCAATTAATTCATCAGAATCAACTAATTGATGTTGCTCATTACTTATATAATTTGGATTATTTTGAAGAAACAAATTTGGTATATTTTTTGTATCATCACCATTATTTACAAATGATGATATTGTATCAGACGATGATGCTGCCAATGCTGTTTTAAAATTATTCAACAAATCCATTTCATTTTTATGATGTTTTTTTTTTTTTAATTTTTTACTACCATCCTTATTATTTCGTGTTGATGTTGTGGTTGTTAAGGTACCAGATAATGTTGTAATTGTTAAATGTGAACTTATAGTACTATTAATAGTACTATCAATGGTTGATAAATTATCAACACTTGCTGTTGTTACTGATTGTGTTGACATTGTTGAAGTATTGGTCAAAATTTGGACATTTTTTAATTGTGACATTTGATTACCACTGTTTTTATTATTATTATCATTTAAAGAAAAGCTTACTTTTGAACTTGATGAATTAGTAGTTAATAAGGATGATGAGGATGGTTTTGTTGTTTCTGTAGATGAAATTGATGTAGTTGTGTTTAATAAATTCGATTGTAATTTCTGTTGTTGCTGATGAAAACGTACATGCTCTCTTTCCATTAATGATTCATTAATTTCAGATGCTGAGCTTGTATGTTCAATTTCTTGTTCTTCATTATCTTCATAAATCATACCTAATGATGATACTGGTCTAGAGATAATTACGTTATTTGCTTGCACTAGCTCCATTAAATATTGTTGTTGTAAATCATTTTGTTGTTGAAAATTAATATTACTATTATTTTGAAATTGTTGCTCACGATATGCTTGATTTAATGTTTTGTAAAATTCCTCATTTACTTCATTATCTTGAAAATTATTTACATCAGAATTAATTTCAAAATTTTCTAAAAAATTGTTTCTTAACATATTATTTAATTCACCACCCCGATTGGTGTTGGTGGTGACTTGACGAAAAAACTCTAACATTTGACTTTGTTCTAAAAGATTTAATAGTGATTTTCGTTGTTCACTTGAGTTTTCCATTTCATGCTGTTGTTCTTGTTGTTGTTGTGGTTGTTGTTGTGGTTGTTGTTGTTGTTGTTGTTGTTGTTGCAAAAGCAGTTTATTAATAATTAAATCATTATTAAGTTCTAAATTTCCTCCATTATCTTCACTGCACCCACCAGTATCACCACTCTTTTTACTAAAAATGTCCCGATTTATTTCGCCACTCCGAAAAAAATTAATATCTTTTCGCAGACGACTAACATCTGATTGTCCTTGCAATAAATTCGTATTATTAGGATCATAATTCATATTCATATTATTAGAATTCATATTCACATTTCCATAATTTGAATGATTATGGCCTGAATCTTGTTGTGATAAAAACAATAACTCATTATTATCCATTTCATTTTTTTGCGTTAGATCAATTCCCTCTTCTAAGTCATCTTTTATTTGGCTTGTATTTAAAAAACCGGAAATTAATTGAACATTATTCGCTTGTACATTCAAATTGCTGACAACATCATTTAATAAATTACTAGCTGAATTGCCTATAGTACTATGACGCATTCTTAATAAATTTATAGTTTCATTAGAATTTCCAGCCATCAATTCATCATAATTTACTTGTTGTTTTTGCGCTTGTTGTAACTGTTGTTGCTGTTCTTGAGACAAACATAATCGTGGTGATTTGGTACGTATATCATCATTACCGCTTACATTATCAACATCCGATTCCAATAAATGAAATGGACTTAAGAATTCAATTTCCCCAATATTAGAACGTAAAGCTTCATTTTTGAGTTCTTCAAGCATATGATTAAATTCTCGTGCTGCTATCGGAGCCTGTCCAAGTTGTTCTTTCTTATAATGAAGTAAAGGCATTTTACCTAAATTTCTTTCCAATTCATATTGTTCTAAACTTTGTGGCTGTTTTTGCTGTATATGATCTGATAAAACCACTTGACCTAATAGATCAACTGTTGGAGCACCACCAGTTGATGATGATGATTCTGTCATTTGATTATTAATAGAACGCAATAATCTTGGATGACCATATAAACCCATAAGATTAGCAACAACTGATTGCTGTTCAATTGTTATGTTTTCTAATTTTTCTAATCTTGACCACATTTTACCATATTCACCAGATAATAAATCTAGTGCACGCCATGCAAATTTCAATTCAGTTTCTAATAAACTGATACGTGTTGAAATTTTATCCATATAATCGGATATTATATAATCAGAATGCTGTTGAGCATTATACAATTGACATAACTGTTGTTCTGATGTCATTGATGTTAATTCCCCGCCAGGGGCATTACTAGTACCACCACCAACACTTGTACCTATATTATCACATACTGTTGTTAATAAACCACTACTACTTCGACCGAATGTTGATAATGTATTTATTGATAAATTTGATTGATGAGTATGTTGTTGATAACGTTGCAATTGTTGATTATAATCAGTCAAATGATCCAAATTCGTAGTTGAATTGTTTTCAAGATTACCACTACTGCCACTAATACTGCTATTATACGTATCACTTGTTTGTAAATCTGAATAATTCCCATGCTTATTTTGTTGTTGACGTTGTTGTTCTTTTAAATGACTTTGTTGTTGTTGCAATTGGAAAATTTTCATTTGCTGTTGTTGATTCATTGGCAAATTCATATCTTGTTGCTGTAATAATTGTTTCTGTTGGTTTTGCTGTTGTTGTTGTTGTTGTTGTTGTTGTTGTTGTTGTTGTTGTTGTTGTTGCGAATGATGCATATTATCATTAGAATGTTTTATTTTTGAATTACTTGAACTAAAAGATGAATTTGGTGATGATCCTGACATAATACCCTTATTACTTAAACTACTATTAATTGATTGTGTAAAGGAATTAATTTGTAATTTTGATTGTTGTGCGTTACCGTTTTCTTGTTGCATATTATTCATTATAGGGCTGTTTTGATTATTTTGATTGTAAAATTTAGATTGTTGTTTTTGTTGCTGATAATACTGTTTTTGTTCTTCCTGTTGATGTTGTATTTGTTGTTGTTGCGTTAACATCTGTTGCTTATATTGAACTTTTGGTGATTTTAAAGTTTGATGAACAGGCGATGACGAGGGGAAAGAAGTTCGTTGTTGTTGTTGTAATGGTTTTTTTGAATGCTGTTTTATTTGCAATTGTTGAAATTGTGCTAATGGAATTGAATCGGAACTCATTTTATTCTAATTTATTTATTTTATTGTTTCTCCTTTTTTTGTTAATTATAAAAATCGAAGATTATTATTGGAATTTGAGTATATCAATATCTTGTATTAAAGTTTATTTATTATAATCGATATACATAACTATTATATAATAGTTTAGATATAGATGAATCTTAACTATTATAATATTATATTAAAATGAAAGAAATGATTTGTAGAAAAGAGAAAATATTTTAATTAAAGAAAATTTTTAATTTTCAAATATTCATTGGTATTTCAACGATTCTGAACTTATATTTAAAGCTATAAATAATACATAAAAATTTTTTGTTTTAATTTAGATATAATATTTTATTTACATTGTTTAATAATTTGATAAATATTTAATGGAATAATCAAACTTTACCTATATATTACATTTCTTTTAATTGTACATTTTAGATTTTAAAATATTATTCTGTATATTTCTTTATATACTTGTTATTTTAGATACAGATATTTTTATAGATACAGATGTAGCGGTAGTCTTGAATTTTTAATCAAATATATAAACTTTCCATCATACATTAAAATTTATTTAAAAATTTTAATTTTTCTTAGCGGTGTCACTGTCTCAATTTATAAAATCAAACAAAATTATATTACATAAGGAAGATTCATATCCCAAGATGATTCAAGACTGGTTATGGAAATTCGTTCATAGTCGTCAGAGCAGTGGTAGTTTATATGTGTTTGATTTTAAAAAATTCAAAGTAAACACCAATGGTACCAAAGTATAAGGATTTGACCTAAGTTTTGGCTGTTAGTATAAAAATATATATATACGAAATATATATATAAGAACGTTTCACAATATAAAATCGTGTGCAGAGGTTGACAGAAACAGCACACTGATCCTGCAAAATAAATCATATTTGTATGTGATGATTGCATGGTATATATTGCAAATGAAGATGATGGCAGTAAGAGATATCTTAAAATGTATAGAAAAAAATAAAATAATAATGTAAAAATTCAAAAAATATGCGTTGAAAGTTTAGAAGAAATAAAGAAAATTGGTAACTTCACAGCATCACTGGGTAAGCAAAAGACTGAAATTTTTTAGTTAGAAAAGTTAAAAAAATGTTTACTGAAAGTAAAGAAAATGCTAGAGGGAAAACAAAAACATACGCAGCCGTAGTTTGTAAATATATACCACTAGTTATAATGCAGCCAAAAAAAATCAGAATGCATTGCAAACGAAAAGTGATCTCGAGAGATGTGTTGATCCAATGGATATTAATTTCGAGAAACTTAAAACCGGATATAAAGGTGTAATTGCAATAAAGAATGAAAATAATGAGAAGAGAGAGAAAATAAAAAGTGTATAGTATTATTATTAAATTAAGCAAATACTATATTCTTTAGAATGAGGGAGTAATATCATTTTTGGGTTCCAAATTAAAAGTGAAAATCTTATTTTTTCTTTATTAATTAGGTATTTCTTAATCTTCATTAATACAATATTTTGATAAACGGTTCTATCGTATTATCTTATTGTATAATACAGAAATTTTGCAACTCGGTTATGTAAATAAACATTATTGTTATTCAATATACTACTTTCATAAAATCATAAGTTCAGAAACATTTTATTATATGAAAATAATTTACATTAAAACTCATCCTGCAACTTTTTATAAATTTATTTCAAAATATGCTGCAAATCATTGGCGAAGAAAAAAAAATATTTTTATCTTTATTCTGCCTATATGTATAAGAAAATAATTTAATAATATTATACTAATAATTACTGTTTCTTAACCAGCGTTTAACCTGGCATTTCAAATACCTCATACTTCGACTTCGGAAGCATTTTGTACATATATTTTGTGTTACTTTGGCTTCAAAAATTAATTTTATTGCTTGTGGGCATGGCATTACTTGGACTCCCTTCAAATGACTTTTACAGTTTTACAGAACATATAGAGACGAGAAAGAGGATGAAACTATCCAACACCTTCTCTGAACATTTCTGTTTTCAGCACGGTACCCTTCTTTTGAGTTGATTTGATAGTAGAATTGATTTTTTGCTACCGCTATTTTATTTTCTCTCAAATAATGCTCAATTTCATCTATTGAATTAAAGTCGGTAATTTTTTTTTATCAAATTCGACATTTGTTCTGAACTTTTCCCAATCTGCCTTGTACTACCTATCTTAGAAACCCTTCCGGAAAGGAGGAATCTGGTTCTGGATGCATTTCTAGATATCTGTAATTTATTGCTTTGTAAAGATGCAGTAAAGGCTTCAGTTTTCAAATGGTCAGGTAGACCTGACAGCAACATCATCAAGCAAATCTGGCCAATGCCGAACCTAAAGCGTTCCCTTAACTTACTAATTCTGAAAAGGTGTGACATTAGCCCTATGGTACGGGTCATTACGGGTAAACTAGTCATAATTGGTAAAAATGCCATAAATAATTATGTGAATTGAAGTCACCCAGTAATGTGATATGTTTATTTACCTGTTTAATAATATTTTCAATAATTAATTAAATGTTAAAATATCTTAGTCAATTTTTGTCGAAAATATCCACAAAATAATATGCAAAAGGTACACGTGTGTCAAGTGATTAAAGGTTAAAAAAAAGTCTTTGCTTAAGTTAAAAATTTTCAAAATATTTATAAAATTTAATATTCTTATAATTATACAAGATGAGAGATAAAGAAATCATTAAACACATAAATTTTTCTCTATATAATATAGTATATACTATATAGAATAACTAATTTACCAATTAAATCTTACCTAAATAAATGAACTATTAAATTTTTGCAAGTTTGTTTTAATTTATTATTATTTATTTAAAAATTTGTATTTAATTTTATTTATTTTTTTTCATATATAAATTATACCAATTATGTTAATTTAATTTATTTAAGAAAAATATATTTATCTATTTAATTATATTTTTTTGTTCTTTTTTGTTTTTGTATTTGATATGTGCTTATTTTATTTATTTTTTTTTTTTTTTGTAATATTGAAGGATTGTTTTACATATAAAGTTGAATATAAGTTTAAATTTTTGTTTGGTTTTTAATTTATGAATTAGATTAATTTTAAATTTACCAATATGATTAAATTTTCAAAAATTTAGGTGAGAGTGGGAAGGATAAGCCATTTTTTTTTATTTTTTATATAAGAAATTCCTCGAATTTTGATTAAATTTAAATATAATTTGGTAATTTATTTTTTTGTCATACAACTTATATAGCATATGGAATATGTATGTATATTAGGTCAGGTATATGTTAATATGTGCTGCTAATTATTATTATAATAATAATAATATATTTCACTCACTGACTTAATTTTATTTATGAAATATTTTCTTTATTTTTTTTTTTGTTGTGTAATAGTAACGATAATATTAAAATTTAATTTAAATTGTAAATTTTATTGTTTTTGACTATTGGCTTTTTATTTATTTATTTATTATTTTGCTTTTTTAATTTATTGATAAATAAATGTCGCTGTATATAGCAATATTAATATTAATATTTGTTTTTTTTTTTTTTTGTTTACTTAATGTCATAATAAAATTTAAATAGAAAGTATTTTTTTCATCATAAGTTTGATTAGATTTTATTGATATTATATAACGATTTTAAAGATGATCATTATAAAATAAAATTGAATAGAAGAAAGTAAAGCTTATACACTTTGTCTTTGTTTTGTTTTTTTCTTATTAATTTAATTGAATTTTACAAATTATTATATTAAGTTATATTATTATTTTATTTATTCACTGTTTTTTTGTTTTTACTATTAAAACGGTAGTTATTTAATTATTAAATATTTTTAAATATTAATTAGCATTTAATTGTTAAGTAACTAATCAAATATAATGTAGGCGTTTGTAATACACATCAAGTTATTTACTTTTGTTTTGTTATAGTATTAGTACAATTTTAATTTACATATATTTAGTATAAACATTTATTATCATGTTATATAAATTGAAATAGTAATTAATATTTTTAATTTATTTTTTGTTGTTTACTTTACTATTATTTTGCAAATTATTGCAAATGCACATTTTTCACATAGATATTAATAAATAAAATATTAATAACTTTTATATAATTTGAGTGTGCTAATACATTTTAGAAGTAGTTTTTAAGAAATTATAAAATTATTAAATTTTATTTTACTAAACGTATTATAATATATTATGTAAAATTGTACACCACATTGATAAGTATAAGTACGTACACTATACTATTAGATATATTATAGTTTCTGTATTTTTCTATAAATTATTTTTGAAAGTTATTTCGTTTTATTTTATTATTAGTATTAATATTATTGATAAAATTATTATTATCAATTATTATTTTTATTAATTATTATTTTTATTATTATTATTAATACAATTATTATTATCAATATTATGTATTATTAATATTATTACTATTTAGATTTTATATTAGTTAGAGTATAGAATTGGTCATATATATTTTAAATAAATAAATATATTTATTTTTCAAAATAGGGTTGTGTATTTTTAATTATTATTAATATTGTTTTAATATTTATTTATAGTAAAAAAATTTATTTTAAACTTTAAAAAAAATGTTTTGTCTTTTTTTACTTTTTTTTTATTAATTTATTTGAAATTCATAAGAAGATTTTAGTGTACATGTTTTGTGTGTAAGCTATTTTTGAGCATCATAATTTTGAGCTCATAATATTTAATGTTCAAGTAAAAATTGTTCAATTAATAATGGAAAAGATTATTAATAAAAACAGAAAATATATATTATAAATGCAAAATACGTAAGTCTTGAGATATTCTTTTTGTTTTTTTAGATGTATAAACTTGTTCATTAAATAATGTTATTTGTATAAATATTATAATTATGGTAATTATAATTGTTTTTTTCTTTTATTTTAAATTAAATAGTAGTCAGTTGTAGCAGTTAAAGTAGTAGTAATATTAGTAGTATATATTAGTAGTAGAAGTAACCTTAATTACAAAAAAAAATAAAAAATTAGTATTAACACTTTTTTAGTTTTATTTTTAGAAAATGTCTAAAATATTAGTACAGGATTAAAATAAATTTTAATTTATTTCTTACAATTGCACGTTTTTACGCCTCCTGACACCCTGAAAATATTATATATAATAATAATATATAAAATTAGTTTCAATGATTGTCTTTCATCATCATCATTATATTGCAATCCCATCAGTGGATGGATAAGAAATAAGATAACTGTCTTTAATTTAATTGAAAAAATAACATATAGTTATTTAATTACATTTGAGTATTTTCCACTTTGAAACAGTTGTATAATTGAACTAAATTAATATACATATATATACTCTGTACGAACTAGTAAAGTTCTTTTTTAAATCGCATTGAATAAATAAATAAAACAATTAATAACAAATTTTACTAACATTATATTAAAGTTTAGATTTAAAACCAATTTTTTTTTTTTTACTTTGTGTTAGTTAACTATGAGATAAATTTATAATTCGAAGCAAGTTATAATCATAAAAAAGAATATATAAGTGGATTTATGATAGTAATCTAAATAGTGCGATACCATTACATAGACCACCTTAGAGGTGGTATTAGTTATAGCAACAAATAATATGTTCAATTAATTTGAATATAACAGTTAGATAAAAACTATAACTCACATATTGGTTTCTTTAAAATCTATATATTATAAGTTTTGAAACTATTCAAACTGAAACAAAGAAGTGACTAGATAGTATTATGCCTACTGATGAGTTCAAGTAGTGTTGGTGAACAAAACACTCCCTTAGGATATGTAGGAATGCTAAAGAAAGTTTATAATTTAAACTTTAAAGTACGAGTATATATAAACAAATTTTAGTGCTTATCAACTAACTGATTTTTAAGAACTTACTTAAAATCAACTAATTTTATTATTTAATTAATATTGATATAATTTAAATAAATGAAATCATAATCAAATATTTAAAAATATTACCATATGAAAATAGAATAGAATGAATATTACCAGAGAAAATAAAATAAATGAAACGATTTTACTTGCAATCCTGTACGAAGAGTTTTTTAAAATATTACAACTAAGTTTTCTATTTCTATATAATTTTTCATCTAATAGTTTTACTAAGGATTCATTCTATTTTTTACATGAAGTTGTTGTGATAGGTAGATATTGGATGAAATATTTATATTAAATTTAAAATTTAAAAAAAATTTTTAACTTTAATTGTTAAATTCCGAATAACATTTGTTATCTATATGAATTATCTATACATATTAATATGCAATATTTTAAGCTAAGAACCAAGATATATATATAATATGTAAACTTATATTAAAATCATGTAGAAATTAAATGTGAACATTAAATGTGAAAAACTAGGTACTGCTATTATCATGCACAAAGCCTTCTTAAATAGCTCAGTTCCATTTGTATTTAAGTTATTTATTTATCTATTTTTCTGTGAATGTGCAGATAAAACTGCAGGCCAACTTCAGGTCATTATATCTGTCAAAATTTGTGTATTTAAGTTGTTATGAAATTATAACAATTATTTTTTGTTATTTATTTTATTTTTTGTGCTCTTGAGAGTAAATTAGGTAGCATCACCTTTTCGTAGCTTAATTAAGTATGGTACTGCAAGCTTATAGTACAATATCTACAATATTTCGAGCATTTATTTATCAAATTACTGGATTATCAACTCATTAAATGTGGAAAACTACTGCTATTGTCAGGAAGTAAGCCTTCTTAAATCGAACAGCTCCATTTTACCAGATTATACTCTCAATTATTTTCCAATTAAAATTTGATATTTTAAGTTTGAAGAATATAAAAAAAAAACAAGTTATAATTTTATATTAAAAATTAATTTTTCGTTTATCTTTTTTTATTTATTGGATATGGTTTTATAAACAGATATTTTAAAAATGTTGTTTTTAAAACAAAAGGTTTTATGTATATAAAAAAGAAACATATATAGGTACAACTTATAAAATATTTAAATAATTTAAATTAAAAATTATTGTGATACTATGCCTTATCCGTAATTATGTTTACATTCATTTTCATTTCCACCTCTAGAAAAAACATTATGGGAATACTTCTAAGAGCTGGATAATTGAACAGTAGGTAGGTATACCGTAAAAATATTAAAATATAATATTTTTGTATTACAATTTTAAATTTATATTAGAACTAAAAATAGTAAATTTATTTAAAATATAAAATTATTAAAAAAAAAAATTATCAAATCCATATACCACGCCCCACAACGTATCCTATTTAAGACATTACAATAAGAGAAATATAAAATGAGATCTCAAGGATATCAAAGAAAATTCATTTATGTTAAAACATATAATATATAAATATATATAAATATATATATATACATATGTTCTTTACACACATTTTTTTTTGTTTTATTTATATTTACATATTAATTTGTAACTTATGTTTATAGAATGAATCAAAAGTAATAAAGTAGATATCCCTACATAGATCGGTATATATATAAATAATTATAATATATTAGTTATAATAATTGTACTACCATATTTACACAGATAGAAAATATATAAGAATACATGGTATATTTAATTTTTAATTAATTTAATATAGATATATATGCTATATATATAATGTATATATATACATTATGTGCACTCAATTCGATAGAACAAGCTAAACATATCAATTATGTTACAAGCTACCCACATAAATATATCGGAAATACAAAATTTTCTGTAATAAAATATATGCGAATACTGTATATTTATATAATATATATATATATATGTATATAATTTCTAAATTCCTTATAATGTTATTCTTCCTGCATTACTTTCATTTTTCAGCCACTTTTAATTCACTATATAGTTTTTTTCTTCTTTTTTTTAATACTTCTTCAATGTTATTACAAAAATATCAAAATATTCATTAATTTTATAAAGTAATAAACTTAAAATAACTAATATTATATACATATGTATAGATATATATATATATATATATACCTATATTTGTTTTTAATTAATATTTTAATCCTGTTTAATAAAATTCCCTAAGTGATATCGACTTAAATATTGTTTCATTCTTTTCTTATTTTATTCACTTATGTATATAGATATACGTAAATATATATATATATATATATATATATATATATATATATATATATATATATGTATCGTATGTAGGTATGCATGAAATTGTATTATGTTATTCACTAGCAAATCCTACTTTTAATTTTATCTTTTTTATTATTATTATTTTAAGAATTTGCACACTCTATAATTAACATTTTTTTCATAATACACGTATTTATAAATTATAGATATATACACATATATATATGTATATATTTAAAAAAAAAAATTAAATTAGGACTTTTTTGTAAATTACAAAAACCTTTGAAAAAATTAATTTTTTTTATTTTATTTCAATTTTATTTTTATAATAATTTTAAAAAATTGATAAATAGCATGCCTATTTATTTATGATAAATTTGTTTTGATAATATTATATTTTTTCCCAAATTTTTTTCTATAAATGAAAAAATTTTGATTATTATTTTATTTTTTGTATTTGATTTTATGAAAGGAGAAAAAAAAATCAAATTTTTATTTGTTATTTTTCGTTTTAATTTGGGGGGAAATTTTTGGTGTAGTACTAGATTTTATTACCAGAAATTTATTTTGTATGTAGAGTCATTTTATAAAATAGAATTTTTTCAATATAGATACAAATTTTCAAAGAAATATTTTTTTTTATTATAACCATATTAATATGTTACAGTTAAAGCCCGTAATACATTAATAAATAATTTTAAATATTTATCTAATAACAAAAATTAGATAAAACTAAACTCGAAAATAAGTTTAATTTTACTGTGTTAACTAATTTTTTTTTATTTTCAATTAATTGTGAAATTTTATGATTAATATGACAAACCCGACAAAAAAATTTGCTAGTCGAAAGGATTTGACAGCAAATACTTAGTCAGGAACTTTGCTTTAAATAAATGTTATCTATAGAATAGATTTTAACGTTTTTCAGATTTTAACTGTAACAGATACATATAGTGCTATATCATAAATGAATACAAAAGTATTTTAGAGTAAGATTGCCAGTGGTAAAGAATAATAATTTTCAGTTTTATTTAAATCTGGTTTGCTTACATTTAATTAATTAATTAAAATTCGATTAATCGCAAGCACTGATTAAGGAAGTAAGTTGCTTCAGAAATATCAGTATTTGAATAATAAAAATAAATTATTAGTTAAAAGAAATTCGACTTTCAATTGATAAATTAAGTAAGTATATGAGTTTTGAAACTGTTCAAATTCAAACTAGTAGTTGCCTATAGGTATTTGTTTTCAATACTACAATACATACTGATGAGTTCAGTAGTGTTGAAAGTGCAAAACCCTTCAACCCACATACAATAAACTTTTGTTTTCTTTTTAGAATTTTTAAATCATCAAATGATTTAAATATGCATAATTATACATCAATGCAGAGTACTTAGTCTTCATTACAGAATAGTTCTATTTTACGTTAGTGACAACGAATTAATTGTACTCCCAATTAATTTCAAATAAAAATTGATTCGAAGTTTGAATCTTGTAATTAATAATCCAATGAAATAAACGCACAATATCCGATTAATTTTTCCCAAGTTATTTTTATTCTCCTATCTAATCTAACACGCTGGATGATGCAGTAAGTAGAACTCTTTTCAACTCCTTTCAACCGAAAGGATCAAGTTTCGATTCCCGATAAAACAAAAAAAAATTTAATTTAATTTATTGGTTTTTCAACCCGATTTACTATCCTTTGTCATTGGGATATAATAAATGACAAAAACCATTAACAGTATAATCTGATAACAAATTAAATAAAATAAAACTATTCTGTTTAAGAAGGCTTTGTTCCTGACAATAGCAGTAGTTTTACACATTTAATGAGTAGACAAGCCAGTAATTTGTTAAATAAATACTCAAAACATTGTAAATATTGTAGTGTAAAATTGCAGTACCGTACTTAATTAAGCACGAAAATATGATTCAACCTAAGTTACTGTCAAGAGTGTAAAAAAAAAACAAAAAAATTATCTATTTTCCAATCTATTTTCCAATTCCAGATTTGACAGGGAATTCAATTATTTAAAAAATTGTAGCATGAGTTTAAAATCATAACTAAAAACAGAAGTTGTAGAAATTGAGTTGAATAAATTTTTTTTTTGTTGGGACTGACCTTATTAGATTTTTTATGCAGTTTAATTTAATTCTTGTAGGAATAAGGCAAAATTGTAATTGAAACTAACCGCTTTTTAGTATAGAAAAAATGATTTTTTTTAATCCCCTCAATAACAGCCAGAATTTAGCAATTTCTTATTTATTAATATTTCCATGTTTAATCAAATTATTATTTTTAATATTTTTTTATAATACTTATAATTTGTATTAAATCAAATAACTAATATATAATATTTTTAAAGGAAACCAAGGTTTATATATTTTATAGACAATAAGTTTTAGAAATTGTTTCGCTCATCACTAACACTACTAGAACTCATCGTTTGTAGTGTTAGACTACCTATACAACTCCTGATTTTGTTTCGATCATTTTTATAACTTTTTTGTAGATGTTATTAATACACCCTTATTAATACAGTTATAAAAATCGACCAAAATCTGAACGTAAAATTTATTATATTACTATAAAATAGATTTACAAAAACTATCTTGCGAGTTAAAATTAACAGCAAGAAAAATTTTCAGATACAATAATGGTAATATAATTTCCTATATCTATATGTATCAATGTAATGAATTAATAAAAAATTTTCTGTTTACTTATTTAGAAGTAAAATCCGATAGAAATTTTAATATAATTTCTAAGTAAATTTATAGATTTTATAATTTTATAAATTTATTTTATAGTAATATACTTTATTAATTATAGCCAAAATGATCTTATTTATTCATTCTTTTCAATTCGTTTTTTTTTTCGTTTTTTTACTATTCGTTTCAATTTGTTTTAAATATTAGGTTGATAATTAAAATTACTCTCACAAAAAAGTAATGTAAAAAAAACTACAAAGCTCAAAATTAATATGAATCATTTTTTTTTCAACATTAAATTTCAGAACGATGGTAATCCTTATTAACAAAAACAAAGTTATATATATATATATCGTTAAAGTATTTACTATATTAAATTTTTTTGAAAAAGGCGCATGTCCTAAATGACAGTATATTTTTTTCAAGTGTGTATCTTGTACATTATGGTCCTGATAAAATGTTGCAGTTTTTTTTTATTATACACAAACACATAATCAATATTAGTAGTAGAAGATTGTAGATACCATAATATAAAAATAAGATTATATTGCATATATATATATACAATAAAATACATATCCCTAAATATTTAGATATAATACTCTAATATAAAAAAATTATCTGTACTAGATTCTTACATACAAAACAAAATTCTGGATACCATATTATTGTAGTAGTCTATATTTTTATTCCAAACATAATTATTTATTTACAATTAAAAAGTAATAAACAAACTGTCAAATGTCACGTTTAAAGATTATGTGTCAAATTTTTATAACAGAAGCAGTTCAAATAAATGTATTGACATTTTCTGATTTCATATTAATTTAAAATTGAAACAAAAACCCAAAATTGTATAAATATGCACAAAATAATTTGATAAAATCAAAAGTAAATCAAAATTCCTGCTTATCTGTTCTTTTGAATTTTTAACTATCTCTGAACATTTTGCATAAAACATTTAATTTAGTTTATTAAAAAACAAAACAATGGATCTAGCCTTGGTTAATAAAATTCATATCTTATAAAATAAATATAAAAATAAATAAAACGACCGTTGACAGAACAGGTTGGATTACCGGTCAACTGTACATAAACAAATACATAAAAATTACTGGTACCAATTTTGTCTATATAATATTAAATATCATGTTGTCAGCTTATTATTTCACAGTTAGGTACTCTATTTATATGAACAATATCGTTCTCAGTTTTAGTATGGTCAAATTAAAAAATTCAATTAGTTAAATATTAAAATAAAAATTACAAAATACGGTTAGTTCTTAATGAATATCTTAGACAAATCAAATTTTTCTATTACCACATTTTGTATAATAAGATTTATTTCAATATCTTTTATCAATCTAATTTGCTGTTGATATCAAGATTGATATTGAGAATTCATTAAAGTAATTTGTTGAGAACTGTTATATTATTGGTTCAAAAATCTCTAATTATCTGACTCGGACTAGAGTTTTTAGTAAAAGTAAGTTTTTTATCTTTTTAAGTAACTGTTTCTAATTTTTGGTTATTTGTAGTAATAATATAGTTTTTATTAAAATTATGTATATGTAGGTATATACCACTTTAATGACAAAATTTTTAATAAAGTTATTTTATCCACTAAATGCCACTTACTATAGGGAATCGGAAACTAAACAATATATGAGAGACGTGTATTTATATGCCCTAAATAAAACTTATCCACAAAACTTTTTATTAAACACGAGTGGTTTCTGCTATATCGTGCGAAGTCTATGTCAGTACGTAAATTACTGTTTTTTTAAAAACTTTAAATTTGGCTTCAACTTTAATTATAATTACTCAACAGGGGTCCCTAGTACGTATATATTTTGTTAAATAAAATAAAAAGAATATCGAATGAATATTATTATTATATATATATATATATAACAAATTGTGTTAGATATTTTTTGTATTTGCTTCCACATTATTTTAAGTACCTACTTATTCAATTTTAACTTAAATTAATATATTCTCTTTTTATTTACAGGTATACTTAGATTCAGCGCATTCGAATTTTTATATACATCATATTAAAATATAAATAATTTATTTAACATTTTGATATATATTAATTACTTACATAAAAAATAATTTTTGGATTCTGTAGTAAAATACTAAGTCTTCGTGTACGCTCAGCTGATGACATATTAAATTTTCGTAAATTATTTTTATTTCTAATATATTTATTTGTATCATCAATATCACAATTAATATTATTATTATCAACGTAATTAATATCATCAACATTATCATTTTCATCATCATTATTTTTTTGATTATCATTATTACTATTTATATTACTGTTTTTTTTATTAAGATGATAATTTGATTTATTATTTTCAAATAAAAATTCAAATGAAGTGACAGCACATCGATTTAGAAATTGTTGCATAATTTTTTTAAATTAATTTAATAATATTGTATTTATTATTATTTTGTTCGTATTATGTTGAAAAATTTAATTCGGTATCTATTAATTACAGTATTTTAACTACACAAAAATAACAAAAAACAAAAACAGGAGTTAAGATATAGAATTCAATAAAAATAATATATCTATGTGCATATATTATTTATATAATAAGAATTGAAATAAAATAATCGAAGCGTATAAATGTAAATTTTACTTATTTAACTTATCAGTAGAATTATAATTAAATTTAACAAAAACAAAAAAAAAAACAAAATTATATAATATTAGCATAATATTATTGTTTCATATTATTATATCGAGTTAAAATTATCAACGTACACAACTTTTACCAATTATATAATAACAGTTTGTGGTATACGTTGTGTTAGGTTAGGTTAGTTTACCATTAGTCTTATAGCCATTACCTGTGGTTTTATTGTTTAAAAATGTATTTTGTTTAAAAATAGAAATAGTTAGACCTTTATGAAGCTATAGGACCAGAAAATTTTATTCTACAGTAGTCAGTCAATTAAAGAAATTAAATTTTATAAAATGTATACATGCAAATTTAATATAAATTAATAAATAACTCAAATATCTAGAAGAATAATTAATTTCATAATTTCTTTAATCATCATTTTATATATAAAAAAAATAATAAAAGTATTTTAATAAAGAAAATAGTCCCTATCACATTAATGATTTAATTAAATTTCAATCAATTCCAAATTTAATATCATTATAAACTACATATGACTATAGAATAACGAACTAATATTGATAACAATAACACAATTGTAATTGAAAAAAAAACTAATCTAAAAAATGATTAAAATAAAATTAATTAAATTGAACCTGGAGGTTTTTGTAATTTAGGTTTTTATCTTGCTCTAAAGAATGAAATTGAAATATTCGGAGGTATTCTAAAAATAATATTATAAGGTAATGAATAAAATTTAATTTACAATTCAAATAAAAATAATTACAAACATTTGAATGTATACAACATTTAGACATAATAGTGAAAATAGTCGAATATTTTCTTTTTAATTTTACTGATATGCTTATCATACAGATACCGTATTTCGTCTACTACTTGCAAACTTCTTCAGTGTTTTGTACTTGACTTTGTACAGTGTTTTGTACGAAATACGCGTATCTGTATGATAAGCATATCAGTAAAATTAAAAGAAAAATATTCGACTATTTTCACTATTATACCAAAATTTTACTCTAACGCTGGAAAACAAGTTTTTATAAAAACATTTAGATATTGATAATTAATTTTGCAATGTTTAAATTTCTTCATAATTAAAAAATAAATGTGTTTTAAATGGAATTTTAAAATTATATATATTTTATTTGGTAATTAAATGATTATTTGATAACTTCACGATCAGGTCACTATTTTTGTTATATTGTAAATTATAATTCATTCAAAATAAAATTAAATTTCAATAAATATTGAATATAATATTTTATATACAATATAAGCTATTATTTATTTTATAATACTTTTAAAAAAATATTTTTTTTATTTAAAATAAAATAATATATATAGTCAGATATATTTTTTAAAATTAAATAATTGAATAAATTTAAAATTTTAATTTAACATACTATTAGTATATACATATATGCATATCACAGTAAAAAACCGATTTCATAACTAAATTGAAATGAAATTAAATTTCATATTTCAAAGTATATTCAATAAATTTCTATGCAGTAAAAATAGAGGAATCAGATGACCACAAAATGCAAAGAAAAAAAAAATAGATGTTCATTTTATGAAAATAGATGTAGATGTTTATTAAGTAAATCGATTTGATTATCTGACATTCTGAAGGAACCGTATTCCGTAATTTTAATATTTGGAACTGAATCAAATATATATATTTTTTGTTTTTATTTAAATTTTATTTTTGTTTTTATAAACACCGTACTAGGATAAAATCTTTAATACTTATGTACCAAAAAGTAAAAGACGGTTTTTTTAAATTTATTAATCGTAAATTTTATTTTGAGTTCTAATTTAAATTAAAAAATTTTAATATTAGGAATTTATATTTTAAAAATTTTAATTATAAGGGCATTTTAAATACCCTTTTTGTTTATTTTCGATGATAAAAAAGTTATCAGTCAGAAACTAAAAATTTATCAAGCTCTTAGATAAAAATATGAAGGTTCTAAATATTTTTATCTAAGAGCTTGATAAATTTTTAGTTTCTGACTGATAACTTTTTTTTATCATCGAAAATTTTATGGAACTGCTCTTATTTGAAACAAAATTCATATGACAAAAACTACAATTTTTTAATTGGGTATTATTGTGAGAATTCTTTAGAATCAAACTGAAGAAAAACAAATTCTCGGCTAAAAGAGTGTTTCGTTATACGAATATCATGTTATTAAATAATATAAAATATAACATAATAAAAAATTTCCCCAGAACAAAAACTAGAATTCATTACGCATTTTTAAATAAAACGTAAAACCTTTCAAGAATTATATAATTAAATTATTTTATAAATAAACAAGTCTAAATTTATCATCTGGTTACCCTAATCTATTAAATATAATTGTATATAATCGAATTATTGTAAATGAACATAACATTAATCATACAGTAATAAATTACAACGAATTTCACTTAATATCTGTTGTATAACAGGACACCCATTGTTTTGCACTTTATTTCATTTAAGCTAATTTCGATACATTTTTATTCTTATTATTTTTTTGTTTTTCCATCCACAATGGATATGAATCGGTATATTATTTTTTTTTTTCCTTGAATCTAAATAAGGTACTATATATTGGATTAGTTATGCTTTAGACTATATACCGGGTGTACCAGAGCATGTGTATAAGCTTTTTAAGAGGGGAAGGAGACGTTATTTTAAAATTTAAAAAAATTTATTAACTAAATCGAAGGGGCTCTATCGATTGGTAATATTTTCAACTTCCGGGAAGGACCGCAAATTTATTTTTTAAGATCAAAAATCGCCGAAATTGGCAGAAATCGAAATTTTCAAATGGGAAGGAGTACTTTTTTATGCCAATTCGGACTCTACGTCAAAAAATAAGAAGCTTTTGTTAAGTAATTTTTTTTTTTTAGTTTAAGCTTTGTAGGTACCCAAAACTGAGATAAAAATATATGCAAATATGAAAAAACAAGTTCAATTATAAAAATGATTATTATTAATTTTGGTTTACCAAAGGAATATATGGAAGATTTTAGTTTTATTTTTATTACTTTTAAAGAAAAATTATGAGAAAACGAAAAAAAATCATTTAACATAAGAAACTTGGTTGTAGAATCCATGTTCCATGTTCCATTTGGACAAAAAATAAATAAACAAAAATTTAAAAATTAATGACAAAACAAAATTTTGACAGTAAGTTTCAGTCACTGATTGTGATTTAACTTCTTACCATGGTCAGAAAATGTCCAAAAATTTCACTGACCATCATTCCTATTGAACAAAAAAACGTCCATTCCAGTCACACATTTCCCCTTCTAAGCGTGTATGAAAGTGACCAAAAAAGCTATTCAATACAGGGATTTAATAAACTACTGTCAAAAAATTTTTCCTATTGAAAAATCCTATAATTATTAATACGATTTTTTTGACATTTCAGTGAGTTGAATTTTTATTTACATATTAATTTTGTTTGTTGCCAAAAAAAGAGACTTTTTTATAATTAAATTATTTAGTAATTGTAAAATATATTAAGTTTAAAATATTAAGAGTGAAAAACAAGAACAATATCGAAAAATTATATCAAATCAAAAAGAAGACTTTCAGAATATTTGACTGAATCACATTTTGTAATATTTTTTGTTGTTTTTGTTAAGTTTATATTTTAGTTTTGTTTTTGTTATTAGCCCTTCAAAATGAATAGAACTCCAAAAGATAATCGTAAAGATTCATTTCAAGATTCTTGGAAATTTCTTTATGGAATGATTGAAAAGAAGGGCAAAGCACATTGTGTTTTATGTCTCACATCTGTAGTGTTTCGTACATTATCAGTCAAACGTCATTTTGAGTCCACCCATTCATCGATTGCAAAAATGACTTTGGAAGAAAGAAAAAAAATTTGATAATCTTCTGCGAATCAAATATTATTACTGAATTTGTAAAATCGACAAACAATATAACTGCCGCTAGTTTTAATATAGCATACGAAATTGCTAAACACGGAAAACCATTTACTGATGGTGATTTTTTTAAAACTACTCTTTTGAATTGTACTGAAAAACTTTTTGAAGGATTTGAAGGATTCGATAACAAAGACAAAATAATTATTCGCATCAAAAGCGTTCAACTAAGCCCAAATACAGTTAAAGATAGAATAATAAAACTACGGGAAAATATTTTTACCCAATTAAAATCAGATATTTGCTCTGCTGCGGTTCGCCATCGGCGTTGATGAAAGTACGGACATCAATTCAGATGCAAGGCTAGCAATAACTGTATGATATGCTACAGAAAGAAAAATGCGTGAAGAATTACTAAAGCTGGAAACTTTGCCAGAACGAACAAGGGGCGTTGACATTTTTGAAATTGTAAAAAAAACATTAATTGAAAAACACCCTAGTGGGGTGGATTTGATGGAATAAATTTGAGATTTCTTAAATCTTAGTTTTTCTAAAAGATCTTCATGATAATTGTCCTAACCGAAACTCATCACAGTCTTCCATTATACTCTTAAAAGTTTCAATGTAAAGTTTTATGAAAATCAGAGACCGTAACTTTTTTTTTCTTTTTTTTATATTATTAATCAAACTTTATGTTAGTGAAACTTTTATACTTTCATACCGTTTTGTGAAAAAGAAAAGCTATAACTAGAGAAAAAAAAATAAAAAAGTAGGAGAAAGTTTTGGAGGATATTATTAGTGTTCACTTTAAATTTTTAGGCAAATAAAACATGGTAAATACCCGTAATTAATTACTAAAGATACTTCTTTTTTAAATATTTTTTTCCAAAAAACAAACAAAATAAGATTATATCAGATTAATTTAAATTGCACTCCTTAATATATGTTGTAGCTTCTGAAACCTTTTTCACTTCAATAAATATTTTATATAATGCAAGTAGCTATCACAAACTATCAATTTAAAATTTTTACTTTCTTATTTTAAATTATATCCTTACTTATTTAAAAATTAATCAAATAAGTATTAATGAATATTTTATATTAAAATAATATATTAATTATTTATTTAATCTAATATAATTATAATAAAAAATTAAATGAAAAAAGTTTATCATAAATATTTTAAATTTAAAATTTTAAAATGACAACCAGTTTTTTTTAATTATAAAAAAAAATTAAGTAAATAAAATAAGTAAATCTACTTACATTCAACTGCATTATAATTTTATTATAGGCCCAATGCCATCTTTGTCTAGCTGTAACTTCTGCTTTGCGTATTGTCATTTGACCGCCAACAACTTCTTCAGTTTCACCACGATGCAAATATTTCTTTTTTTGTGATATTTCTTCACCATCAATAATGATATCAGCCGTTATAGCAGCTGCTGCTGCAACACCAGCTGCTGTCATTGTTGTTAGTGTTGAACCAGTTGTAGTTATACCAGATGCTGTTGCGCTAGCAACAGCTGATAAAATTTTATTATCATTAACTAAAACATTTAGGTTTGTATTTAGTGCTGTTTGTTGTTGCAGTTGTTGTTGTAATAAATCTGATTGGGAAGAGCCACGTTTGCCACTAATTGATGATTGTAATGCAGATAGTTTATCATCTTGTTCATATATTTCGGATGGACTCATTAATGATTCATTAATAATTTCTTCCTCATCTTCTTCAATTTCTTCATCTTCTTCTTCAAGTACACTTGATTGTTTTTGTAAATTTTGTTTAGGTTGTTGTTTCTTTTGTGGTTCATTTATTAACATATCAGATGTTTCATTAATTGTTTCTTGTGTTTTTAATGAATGAAGTTGTTTATTGTTTTTGTGTGTGCCTAGTTTTTTTAAACTTTGTATTAGTTAATGTTTTTATTGTTTATTTTAATATCAAGAAAATGTTCCTACTAACAATCCTTATTGATACGAAAAGCTTACAAGCCCTTTAAATTTACTTATTAACTAGATTTTTTTCTGTACCGAAAATACCGTATTTAATAATCGAAAAGGTAGTTTTAATACTAATCAAACCTTTTTTAAAGAGATGAAGTATCGCCAAGTAGATAAAAAAGTTTTAAATCTCCAACTGTAAAGAGCCCGCTCGTAACGGCTATCAGTCAAGCACAAAGTTATTATATTTATATATGACTTTAAATTCTGTAGGCCCAACAAGAATAAAAAATTAATACTAACAATATTACAAAAGAATTTTTTTTTTTTTTAAATCCCTAATAAAGAGAATTAACCCAATTGTTAAATCCTTTAATTTTTGACAATTCGATTCCTAAATATGAATAATGAAGAAAACAAAATTAACAAAAGGAATTTTAATAACACTTACCTAGTTGTTGCTGTTGTTTTAAATTATTTTCTTTTAATGTTGAATCATCAATGTAATCGTCTTGGCTCTCTTCAATGAATTCTAATGGCGGTTGCTTTTGGTGCTGTTGTAATAATTGTTCTTTGCTAGCTTTCTGTTGCTGATGATGTTGTTGAAGTTGTGCTTCTTGCTCTTTAAGATATTTATATTCATCTTCTTCATTGAAATAATCATTACGATAATCATAATATGGATCATTTATAGACATAAATTCATGATGTTGATGTAAATAATCATTACCAACTGCTGTTAATTGATTCGGTTGAACAGCTACTTGGTGATGATGATGAACTGGATGATAATAATGTTGTTGAAGGAGATGTTGTTGTGATTGATTATTGAACTGAATGGTTGATGAATGAAGCATGGTGCTATTACTACTACTATTACTATTTATGTTATGATCGAAATATTTTTGATGTTGATGTTGACGTTGATTATTAGTAATATTATTATTAATGCTATGATTATTTATTGTTTTATTATACATATTATATTGCTGTTGTTGATGTGGTTGATCCATATAATATACATCATTTTCATCATCAATATAATCATCATCATCATAAAATTCATCGTCACTAATAATGATGTTATTGTCATGAATCAAATCATCAACATATTCATCATCAATTTCAGTTGGTTGTTGTTTCATCAACAAACTACTTTTACCATTAATTTGTGGTAATTTCTTACCCCCTGTTGTTGGTACTTGTGGTAAAAGCTTTTGAGGCTGTTGCTGTTGTTTGTTTTGATCCGCGTAATAAAATTTATCCTCATCTTGATTGTATTCATGATCATAACCATATTTATCTTGTACTGTGGCTGTTGTCGGTACAGTAACTGTGGTTGTAGCTGTTGTCGTCGTTGGATATAATATATTTGAATCATTACTGACTTTTCTAGCTGGTTGTTGGTTAGGTTCTTGCGTTGTTAAACCAGTTTTTTCGGTTATAGTTGAAAGTGAAGATGAAGATAATGCTTTCATAAAACCGCCTCCTAATGAATTCATGAAACCTACTCCACTAGATTTTGCTCCTATAACAAAAAATTAAAACAATAAAGATGAAATAGAGATTGCATAGTAAAGCAAATTTTCATCTTTTTACATTTGTTTTTTATATTTACCTGCAGTTGTGGTGGTAGCATCTGGAATTTTATTTTCTGTTTTTTGAGCAGTTGTTGCTACAGTAGCAGTTAAAGCCGATGAAGCTTGAGCTGCTATTGCAGCTGCATCTTTTGCTTTAGACAAAAACGATCCGAAAAGTCCACCACCGCTACTAGGCGCTTGCTGCGGTTTAGATTGAATAACTGGTGTTGTAGTTATTTGAGGCTGCGGTTTTGTTGTTGTATTAATTTGTCCTATAGTTGAAGTCAATCCTGTAACAGTAATTCCAACAGTTGTTGCTACAGCTGTTGTTACGGTTAATGGCGCTGAAGTAGTTTTAAGTTGTTCACCTAAATCAGCTGTAGTCACAACTAATGATAAGTTATTCTTATAATTATTGTAATTTTGATGACCAGATATAATATCACCAGTTGCAATATAATCATCTTCACTGTAATTATCTTCATCATATCCATACGAACGATAATCAACTACTTTTCCAGTTGCACTTGTAGTTGAAACGGTTGTTAATGGAGCAACAGTACATACAGTTGATATTGGTGAATCCACATGAACTGCAGGCTCAAGACAAATATCAGCTGCTGTTGTTGTTATAGATGCTGTTGTTTTTGGAACTAGACGACCATACATGTCAGAATAAAATAGTTCACCTGTTGTTGATATTATTATTAACTCACCATATTCGTCGTAAGCCATTTCAGCAACTTGTATTTTTTCAATAGATTGTTGTGGTAATATATTATTATTGTTAATAAGAGTATAATCAGAAGTGGTTGTTATTATAGTACCAGATGATGTCGTAACTGCAACTTGTTGGACATTTGAATAATCAACTTGATTATTTATAATGTCTGTCGAAGTTGCAGGTACAGTAGTTGTTTTGTTTATTACATTATTATTAAATAATGATTGATTTTGCTGTATTGTTGTAGGTGTTGTTGTTTTTGTTGTTGCT
Source organism: Argyra leucocephala (assembly GCA_963942445.1). Classification (NCBI taxonomy): domain Eukaryota; kingdom Metazoa; phylum Arthropoda; class Insecta; order Diptera; family Dolichopodidae; genus Argyra; species Argyra leucocephala. The sequence continues at coordinate 50,436,365 of OZ012682.1, forward strand.
TCCATTGTTGTTGGTGTTGGAATTGTTTTTGGTGGTTGTTTTTGAGGTTGAACTTGCGCAGGTGAAGCTTTTTGTTGTCCACCTAGTGTTGGAATTTTTAGCTTTGATGCAAAACCAAAACCAAAACCTTTTGCAGCAGCACTCAATTGAGATTGCTGCGGAGGTTTGGTTTGTTGGTGTTGTTGTGGTTGCGGTTGTGCTTGTTGTTGTTGCACTTGACTTGAAACCTGATTAGCTACACCACCGACAACACCTTTTAAACCAGACGTTAAAGAACCAAACATTTTTCCAGGTTTTATTGATGTAAAAGACGATTGCTGTTGTTGTTGTTGCTGCTGCTGCTGCTGTTGAGCAGTTGTAATAGGCACTTTTGTTTGTGGTGTTGGTGTTTGTGTTGCTTGTAGCCCAGTTAAATTACTTAAAAATGATGAAGGTGAAGATGAAGGTAAATAATTCCCTGGGCTTGCTAATAAAGATTTTTTTTGTTCCACTGTTACGGAGGGCATTATATCACTTGTAATAGGTTTATAATAATCCGCTTTTATTAGAAAATAAAAACAAAAATAAATATTTATAAATTAAAAACATTTTCGCAATAAATATTTATTTTTACTTACCAGCAACAGTCGAAGGAGCTTTTGTCGTAACAACTGACTGTTGTAATGTTATTGTTTTAATGTCGTCTGGTGAGGAGGCAATTGTTATTGTCGACTTAACATCAATTAATTTATTACTACTATCACTTAATTGATTACTATACGGATCATCATATTTATCATAAAAATTATTACTTTCATCAGTTGTTGTTGTTATTGTGGTTGCTGTTGCATTTAACTGTTTTAAATTATCATTTAAAATGTTATTTGTTGTATTTAAATAATTTTTAAATGATTTATAATCAGATGACGTTGTTGTTTCTGTTGCTGTTGTTAAGCTATCAGATATATTAGTTTTATTATTTAATGAATCAATTAAGGATACTGAAGAAATCGGTTCATCAACTGAAGATGATGCTACAGAAACATTTGTTGTTAAATTATAATTTTCACTATTCGAATCTAATGCTGTTTTAACAGCTTTATAGTCTGAGATAAATAATGATACTGGTGTTATTGTTGTTGTTATTGCTGCTGTTGTTGTTGTTGCCAATGAAGTTGCAATAGAAGTTGAAGTTATTGTTAATGGGGCTGTTGTTAATGGTGTTGTTGTTGTTATTGATAAATTATATTTAGCTAAAAATGATGAAGTCTCTTCAAGCATCGCCGCTGCTTTATTAATTTTTCCTAATGTTTTACTATCGCAAGTTATTATTTCACTAGCAGTGGAAATAGTAGTAGTAGTAGTAGTAGTAGTAGTAGTAGTAGTTGTTGTATCAGTACTTTCAGTTGATATTATTTTTGTTTCTGCTGTATCACTTAATAATTTTGGTGTTGAAGATGTTATAACATCGTAACTAGATGTTACCTCTGGTATTAATTCATTACTAAGAGGTAAACTTGATATTGTTTTTGTTGATATTGATGTAACAGTTGTTGTCCCTGATGATGTACAAATAGATTTTGGTAATAAATCAGCATATCTATCAAGTATACTTGAGGATTTTAAATTATCACTACTGCTGTCAATAGTACTACTACTACAAATACTATTATATGCATTTTTATCAAAATTTATTGTACTAATAGTATCTTCAAATTTATATTTTGATTTATCTATTTTGGTATCACTTAATTTAATATTCACATCTAATAATTTTGATGTTTGATCTTTTATTGAATTTTTATCATCACCTGTGTCTAATATAATATTATTTGTATCATAAGTTGTATTCTTATATTTATCTAATATAGAAATTGTTTCAAAATTATTATTATTTAAATTAAATTTATCATAAGTTGTGAAATGTGTTGAAGATCCATTACTGTTTACATTTGTATTATTACCTTTAAAGTTAAAAAAACAAATTACTTATTCATAGAAAATGAATTTAATTAATTTGATACAAAATGCTAGATATTTACCCAAGACATCCGATATTGTTGTGATTGTTTTGTTATTAAAGTTATTTATATCTATATCGTCAATATTATCATATTTTTTATTATTTTCTAGATATGATGTCTTTTTTAATTTATATTTATCTAAAAATGATTCTGATTCTTTAATTCTTTCTAAAAATGAATCCGTTGATTCTTTATATTTATAATTGTCATATATATTACTATTATCATAATTTGTATTTAATTTTAAATCAGTTATTTTTTCATTCTTATATAATAATATATTATCATCATCACAATTATAATTATTTTTAGTATTATTTATTAATACATTTATATAATTTTTATTATTAGAGGTACTATCATCATCATTATAATTATTAGTAGTGATGCTAGTAGTTGGAGTTGTTATTGCTGTTGTTGATGTTGCTGTTGTTGTTATTGTAATATTACTACTTATTATTTCATTGAAATCGGTTATTAATATTTTTTCGTTATATATATTTGTTAATATATCATTATCTAAATTATGTGGATCATTTTTAATATTAATATTATCATTATTATCATTATCAATATAACTATTAATTAATATATTTATATCATTATTACTATTATCTCTATTAAAATTTAATGATGTTGATTTTGTGATATTATTTTCATATTTTAAGTTTTTCGATTTTATATAATCTGAATCTAATTCTAAATATTTTTTAATACCATATTTTTCTTCAATATCTATTTTATATTTATTCATATATGCATCTTCATCAAAATCATCATAATATTTTTTATATAATAACATTGTTGATGAAGTTGTTGTATCTAAATAATTTTCACTATCTTTACTTTTAAATCGATTTAAAGAACTTAAATAATTGCTAGTATCAGTTGATGTATCAGTTTTTCTTATTGGTGAAGTTATTTTAGATGGCAGATTATGTTTTGTGATTGTATTTATTATATTTTCATCTTTATCAATAATTGATATTTTCTTTTCATCATATTTGGAATAAATATCTTTAGATACACTTTCAAAATTAGCTACTTTTGTTACTGCAGTTGATGTTGTTGTTGATATTGCTGTTGTTGTTGTTACTGTTGTTGTTGTTACTGTTGTTGTTGTTGTTTTCGCTATAGTTGTTGTTACCGATGATATTAATTTAGCTGTTGCAGTGCAAGTTGGTGGCTGTGGTAATTTACTACCCGTCCTACCAGAACCAAGAATAGGTGAAGAATATGTTAAAAATGTACCATTTTCAGTTGTCGTAGATGTCTGTAAAAAATATATATATATATATTATTTTTAGGATAACAAAATTTAGAAATTTAATTTTATATTTTAATGAATTTAATTATACCTTTGCACCATCTGTCGCCAATACAACTCCAGGTTGTGGTAATCGTTTATGTAATTTTCTTAATGGTGTATCTAGTAATAACGATTCATGATAATAATCATTACTAGATGATGAAGTAGTTGATGTTGTTGTTGTTGTAATAACATTATTATCGCTATGCTCTAAAGAACGTGAATTGGAATAATTTTTATGTTGACCTAATTTTGGTGCTGGTACTGAGGGTAGTGTTTTACTTTTTCTACTAATTGCATTTGCAACAGTTACATTTCCTGTCGTTGTTGTGGTTGTAGTTGTAGTTGATGTTGTTGTATTTATAGAATTATTTTCATTATATAAATTCAAACTATCCGTACTTGTATAAAAATAATTATAATCTTCATTAAAATTTGAAGGTTGTACAGTCGAAGTTTTACTATGTTGAAGGTTTTGTTGTTGTGTAGTTATACAATAATTATCTTGATAATTATTTGATCCAGTTGTTATTGCTGCACCAATTGGCATTGTTGGTAAAATTGTACCTGGACCATTTGCTGTTTTGGGTTGAGGTAAGATTCGAGGTTGATGTTGTTGTTGTTGCTGCTGTTGACTAAGAGTATCTTGTTGGTATATAGTAGTTGCTGTGGTAATAGGCGTAATACCAGCAGTAGGTTGTGGTAACATTCTAGCTTTTTTAAATGCTTGCTGATCATTATTACCAATACCTACGCTAGTATATGTCCCATTATTTGTATTATATGGTGGTTGTGGTAATGTTGCTCCACGTGTAACACTTGTTATACCATCAATCATACTTGAACTATTCTTAATTGGAATTTTTGGTAAAATTTTTGTATTCATTGATGTGCCACGTCCACCACTATCCCATTGTCTATCTTCAGACATATTATCTGACAATGTATCATAAAATTCATCTTGATTATCATAACTATTATTCATATAGTTATCAGCTGTTTCACAGTAACTACTATCAAAGTTATCATACGTTGTTGATTGACGTTCAAAGCTACGTTTACGTTGTATATTATTACCGCTATTAATACTGCCATTATTTATATTATTTGCACCATTTTGACCATTTGTTGTTGTACCCAATATGTAATTATTACTCATCGGTCGGCTATTATAAAATAATGGATCGTTTTCCTCTTTATAACTGCACATATCTTGTGGTGAATAACACTAAATATATAACAAATAAGTATGTATAATATATATATACATAAAGTAAATAGTTAAAAAAAGGAATAAAAAAATATTTTTTACCGTCATATTCTTAGAATCTGAATAGCAATCGTAATACGATGATCGATCGTCTTTTTCGTATGAATTTTCTCTAGATGTTTCAAATGATTTATGTGGTGTTGTGATATTTCTATACTGACTAGCGGATGAATTAGCGTTTTGTCCAATTGGATAATTAAAATCAGATGTATAATCACTATCCTCAGAATATCCAGCTAGAATTCCATGCAATGTTTTCATATTATAATGTAATAAAATTTATATCAAATATATAACACAAACAAAAAATAAATATTATAAAATCAAAAATTTAATGCACGAATAAGAAAACTATTAAATATTTAAAACCAATACAAAAAAATATGTTTTTTGAATTAAAATTGCATATACAGAAATAAATTCTGCTTTAAGTGATTAGAATAAATTACTTAAATTAAAAATAATAAAAAAAAATTATATAAAAATATTTCTACTATATCTGAAAAATTGTAAAATAAAAAAATAATAATAATTTTGAATGTCAATACAAGTACAATTAATCCTCTACAAAGTGAATTCTTGAAATGATTTTATATGTTAACATGTTTTATGTTCATAAACATTTAATTTTTACATTGAAAAATAAATTTTGTGCAGAGTTTCAGTTAATCAATTTTATAAAATAATAATAATGTATAAATGTATGATATAATATAACAATATCACCCATCCGACTTCGTTCGAATAATGTGGCTTTGTATTGATGTAAGTTTTTCTACCATATTTTAAACTTTATTATATACCTTTATAATTTTGGAACTGTGCAATTATAGTTTAGATTCATATCCCGGTAAAAATCTTAACACATTTTAATATACAAGTATTAACGAGCTTAGAACAGTAGCAACATAACATATATGTAGTTGAAAATAGTCGAATATTTTCCTTTGAATTTTAATAAATATTCATATCGTACAGATACCCGTATTTCGTCTACTACTTGCAGACTTCTTCAGTGTTTTTAGACTTGCAGAGTTATTCAATATAATGTTATATACGATATATCTATTGGATAAATTGTATTCATTAGTCTTTATTGACAGAACTGAGCCAATGCAAGTATGAAAAACAACTTACAATATTTTGAATATTTATTTCTTAGAGTTACTTGCTCAAACTATCTAATCCCACAGTGAGCCACTGATGGAAACAAAGCCTATAAAAAATTAAATATATAAATGTTTAGATTCAACAATCGCTTGTTTATTTATTTATTTTTGTTTTTCAAACAAATAAATATTACGTATGCGGTTGTTGTTTAAGTAAAAACCAATAAATATTCAATAAAAACCAAAAAATATATAGTATCACGGATACATTGAAATGGAGGAAAACAATTCATAATAAAATTGAGTACGACTTTTTTGATCAAACTTTCTCGAATTTCGAAAGGTCGGCGAATACTAGTATTATATAAAATTTCAAGTATAGTCTAATTTTAAAAATGTCTTACAATAATTTGATTTAAAACAGAAATAAATATATAACCAAAGGTTATAAGCTACTGTTTATCAACCAAAGATATTATAACAACATACGTTGTAACTAGCATTTTTTTTGTTACTTACAATTTCCTAAATATTGAGCTTGTCTTAGCTGTTGACTTTGTGTAATTTCACCACCATTAAGAAGTTCAAGTTTACGCTGCAAATCACCAGATGTGCCTTCAGGATCTTTCAAGGATATTAAATTTTAATAAAAAACATCTTTTATAATAAATATTTTTTTTATTGTGATTTATTTTTTATTAATATTTAAATCGAATTCTATATAAACGCATCCGTTCGTTAAAACACATCAAATCAAGCCCATTTTATATATTATTACTATATATATGTCCGTTTTAAATTAAAGCCTTTAATTATATCTAAAAGTTGACTATTTAAAATTCATTCTAAGCATTTTAAATTTATATAGAAAAAAAATAAATTAAAAAAAAAAAAAAATATTAAAGGATAAAAAAATATTACACGAATTCATTATAATATAGGTCGTAATAAAAACATGTATAAAGTTTAAATAAAATCCGTTTTTTGATTAGAGGAATTTTTAAAACTTGGTCAAATAATATGTGTAATCAATCGACTTATTAATCTTTATATAATTCGAATTAAAAAGAATTGAATAAGAGTTTACTTTAAGTTCATTTAACCTTACTAGCTTTAGCGAATGATTTTAAATTTACAACAAATTCGACAACTGTTTCGTTCTTCTTAGTATATAATAATTAGGACTTGCTAGTATATACGTAAAGAAAATTTTTATGTAAAATTTTTATGTAAATTTATGTAGAAAATTTTTAAGTAAAAATTATTTAGTCTTTAATATTGCTAGCATATTAAAATCGACTAAATTAAACATTAGAAAAAAATGATTATTTCTTTAAAAAAAATAGATAAATCGCGATATGCTTGGCTTACTATTTTAGTTTTTGATTTTAAGAATATGTATTTAATGCATTTGGTAAAAGTTTGAAAACAAAATTTATATTCATCGTTTTAATTTAATATCTGATTACCAAGTACATAGCCAATGATTTATTTTAATGAGATTTAAATGAAAATAATTTTATATTTAAAATTTACAATATAAATACAAAAAAATATATTGGAACATGTATATTAAACATATATATTAAAAAATAAAACAATAAAAAGAAAAAACGATTTAAAAAATAGATGAAAATTATAAAAATTGATCGACATAAAAACAAAAATATGAAAATTCGTGGAAGTATATATAATAATGGTTGATTTGTATTTTTTTTACTTCTGATAAATTTATTTAATTTGATCAGGATCAAAATAATGAAATTTTTATTAATAAAAATTCAAGGCCAAAATTATAAAACTTTCATTGAACCTAAAGTAATAAGAAAAAGTTTAATTTTTAATTTAAAAAAAAAAGTACGAAATTTTAAAATTAAAAAGTTCTGGGATATAAAAAAAATCTGAATATCACACTCTATCAGTTATGTATATTTTATACACAACTTATTTTATTTTTTGATTAAATTTGTTAAAATATAAAAATGAAATAAATTATAAAAATTATGGCACCTAAATACACATTACACATATTCAAATAAAAATTAATCCAGAAATCCGTAAATTTAATTTACAATTTTAATTGAAGAAATGTTTCGTTCTTTCAATACTAAATAACTCATCAGAAGGCATATTAAATTAAATATAAATCCAATTAATGATTGCCAGGGGTTGGCTTGGAGGAGTTAAAGCAATAGCGATTCTCACCAAGCCAACTCAGGTGTTAGTTATACCTCCACGCGGTGGCAATCGGGCAATGCATTCTGAAATGTAGCTAAATAACTAGTGCGAACAGGGCATAAGGTAACTGTTAACCCCAATCCTTAATCAGCCCCTAACCCTAACCCCAAGCCAATGTGAGACACGTCTGCTGAGGGCTGAATGACCAGAAGGGTAAAAATTTGGTCGCTAAGACGGAACTCCGGATACCTAGTGACCTCCGGTTTAAATAAGCCTTGCCACTGTAAGAGGCTCTGCGGTGGTCGACCTCTATTCCTCAATGTAAATAAATTCTTGCATGGATATTCAAGAAATCAAAATAGACAAGGGTGGTGCTCCTTTGAACGCACCAGAAAATAATACAAAAAATAACGACGAGGCGTGGATGTCTTAGACAAATGAAAATTTTTCGGAGTCAGAAGACTCCGACCACGGAGCCCAAGAGGCTCCATCATCTGTAGAATCGGAATCTGATGACTTCATTAACACCACAATCGTAGACACTGTCCACACTCAAGACCCTGATTGGCCTAACTGTGAGACTGCTTCTACTTCTACAACAGCGGACCTACAAGATCAGATCGTATGAAAGATCTTAATGTAAAGCAGTATTCAGACCTAAACGGTGCTACAAAAAAAAGATTACGGCATCTAATTCTTCAGCGTTGCTCACAAGAATAAGCCCTAAAACTGTGCCAATTCAAAATAAAAGATCGACCTCCGTTAAAGAGAAATCCAGCTGACGATGTGTCAGCAAAAGGTAACCCTCCAAAAAAAGAATAACCATCCACGGTTGGGGCCAAACCTAAAATTAACCCAAATTACCCAAAACTACAGCGATCTGGTAAGGGCCTTCAATCTGGCAATAATTCCTTCAGGATTTCCAAATACCAAATTTTCGGTAGAAAATATTGACCAGATACAAGTAAATATAATGGAAACGGTCGCTGACCTACCAATTGAACCAACACTTTTAGGCTGTAGGCCAAGAAACGGACATAGCATTATCGGATGCGCGGACGAGGAAACCGCGTCGTGGGTTCGCGAGACCGTTCCCAAATTAAAACCATGGGAAAATGCGGACCTCAAGGTAGCTGACGAGGCTAACTTGCCGAAGCCAACCTATTTTACATCTATCTACCACGTTGCTTGAGTGAAAGTAACGAAAAAATCATTAGGCGGCTAATGGTGAAAAACAAAGAGCTAAGGGGTGCGGATATACAAATATATTCAAGGAAAGACAGGGAGAATGACTATCTCCAACTAGTCATGGCCTTCGACCAACGGACTTCCGAAGTATTAAAACTTCAAAAATTCGGCGTAAACTGGCTCTTTGGTTTCGTCTATCTTAGACAGAAAAAAGATCCTGTACGGACCAATGTGGAAGATGGGAAAGACGAATTCCAATCCACATCAGAACAGAGTCAACCTGGAACATCAGGTGTCCAACAAGTAGCAAACAGGGATGAGAAGGAAGAATCTTCTTAAGCCCGAAACACTGTCAAACCGCGAATCTCAGGTGCGCAAAAACCAGGAAAATCAGGGAAACTGTTGAAATTAGTTTATCATCACATTTGTTTACAATATTTTGTTCATGTCTGTTGATGTTTAGACGTATCGTATAAGAGTAATTACATTGTATTAGTTATAAGAATTGAATGTAAGCTGTACTTGAATTATTTCTTTTCTTATTCTTTCTTCTTAATAAAACTTGTGAACTGAACGGATGTGGTTTTAATTTAATAACTCAATAGGTTATGGACCTCACGTCACGTCACGTTTTAAATATTTTTACTAAGAAGTTTTTTTTAAATTAGCGCGTTTAAAATTATTTAATTTTGGAAAAACGCAGAAGCAATTGTTTAAAAAAAATTGTATAAAATATTTTGGAATTAATTATTAATTAATCGGTTCGGTATTAATTTTCGTTTCGGTTACTTTTATTTTGAAGCAAAAAAAATAAAAGCACGCGGTTGAAACATGGAAAGGGATTTTAATATTGGAAAACTTAGAAATGTTGATGATTGGTCAACATGGAAGTTTCAAGTCAAAATCATGCTCAATGCTGAGGATTATTGGCGTGTAGTTGACGGGACGTTTGCTCAACCTGAAAATGAAGAACAGCAAGCAGTGTGGAGCAGAATAGATGCTAAGGCACAAAGTGGACATTGAAAACAAAATTGTCCTCGAAATAAAATAAATGAAAATTTTCAAACAAACAGTGATGCACTTGTTAGTCAAGCCTTTGTATCTTCAACACAAAGCAAAAATAATTGGTTTTTGGACTTTGGAGGCGGTGATCACATGACAAATAGAAAAGACTACTTCACAAATTATAAAGTGTTTGAAAATCCAGTTGCAGTCCGCGTGGGAAATGGTCACATCATCTTTGCATATGGTCATGGTGATATAAATATTTTAGCTTTCAATAACAAAATTTGGGTAAAAAAATATTTATCAAATGTTCTTTTTGTACCAGAAATCAAAATGAATTTATTTTCTTCGAATTGTGCTCTCGATAAAGGTTTAAAATTATCTTCGGACAATATTAAATGCGAAATAAAAAAGAACAAAGAAATTTTAGCTTTTGGTGTACGTGAAGGTAAATTATTTAAAATGTTGTTTAAAGTTGTTAAAAGTGAAAATTGTGACGTATCAGCAAATTTATCAATAAAAATTAAACAAACAAAGTCACTCAAAATGTGGCATGAACGCTTAGGTCACCAAAACATTACATATATTAAAAGTTTTTTAAATAAAATGAATATCAAGTTTAATGATTCAGATGGTTTTTTTTGTGAAGCTTGTGTTATGGGTAAAACCCATAGGTCACCATTTGAAAGCAGCAAAACTAAATCAACGAAGCAGGGTGAACTTGTACATACAGATGTTTGCGGACCTATGCAAGAAACTTCTTTTGGAGGAGCAAGGTATTTCATTTTGTTTAAAGATGATTTTTCTCACTATCGTACAGTGTATTGTATAAAAGAAAAAGTTGAAGTAGGAAATTTAATAGAACATTTTTTAAATGAAGTAAAAATAGACACGAACAATACTGTAAAAATTCTTAGGTCAGACAATGGTACAGAATATGTTAACACATATGTAAGGCAAATTTACAAAAACATGGTGTTCCACACCAAACTACAATAGCGTATACTCCAGAGCAAAACGGTAAAGCTGAAAGAGAAATGAGGACAATTATGGAAGCAGCTAGGACAATGATACATGCTAAGAACCTCAGTTTAAAATTTTGGGCAGAAGCAGTTAACACAGCGGTGTACGTGTTGAATCGCTCTGGTCCAAGTCCAGTGGAAGGAAAGACACCGTTTCAATTATGGTTCAACAAGTAACCGACAATTCAAAATTTTAAAATTTTTGAATGTGAAGTTTATATACACATTCCGAAAGAAAAGCGTCGAAAGTTAAATAAAAAGGCAATTAAAGGAAAGTTTGTGGGATACGGTGAAAATACAAAAGGGTATCGTGTTTGGATACCAGAAACAAGGAAAGTTGAATTTTCGCGTGATATTGTTTTCAAGGAAATGAATGATGATACAAATAGTTCAAGTGTTGTGAAAATTAATGAAAAAGATTTACAATCACCTGCTGAAAAAGAAAATGAGAATTCAAATGATGTTTACCCCGGGCATAATATGAAATCATCAAATTTATTTAAAAACTCAACTGTGAATAAAAAAATTGAAAATGTGGTAAGACAAAATAATACTAAAGAAAATTATGTTGAAGTTAATAAAAATAATAAAAATTTAATTGAAAAAGAGAATTATGTAAATTTATTTGAAGAAGATAATAGTGACAATTTAATTGAAATGAATGATTGTGAAGACATAGACCAACATGATAATCAACCTGGTAAATATTTAGTGGAAGACTTTTGTGATGAAGATGTAGAAATGATAGATCATAGTTCATCTATAAAATTAGCAAAGAAGAGAAAACATAGTACTGTTTCTAACTACAGCATTGTATCGGAAAGTCTTGCTTTTTTGGCTGATTGTGTTGAACCAAACAATTTCGATGAAGCTGTTGTGTTATCTAATGCATTGGAGTGGAAAAGGGCAATGGATGACGAAATAATGTCTTTACATAAGAACAATACTTGGAATTTAATTGCTCTTCCTGACTAACGTAAGATTATTGATAATAGATGGATATATAAAATTAAATTTTCAGGAGATGGAAGAATAGATAGGTTCAAAGCCAGATTAGTTGTACGAGGTTTCACACAAGAATTTGGAATTGATTACACTGAAACGTTTAGCCCAGTTGTGAAATTTACATCGATTCGGGCAATTTTAGCTATTGCCGCTAATAAGAATTTTAAAATAATGCAGTTCGATGTGAAAACAGCTTTTTAGATGAGGATATCTTCATGAAACAACCAGTAGGATATGATGATAGAGTAGAGAAACAGAAACTGGTAGAGTCTGCCACCTTCAAAAGAGTCTTTATGGTTTAAAGCAAGCTTCGAGGTGCTGAAACAAAATATTTACGAAATTTCTAAAAAGGTTTAATTTAACAGCATCAACAGCTGATCCATGTGTTATTACTGGAGTTCAAAATGGAAATATTATTTTGTTGGCCATATATATTCATAATGGACTTATAGCTGCAGCAGAAGGTGCCGATATAAATGCATTGATAAATTATTTGCAATGTGAATTTGAAATAAAAGTTTCAACTGCTAATTATTTTCTTGAATTGGAAATAATACGAATGGAAAATGGTTCAATTCATGTTCATCAAAATTCTTATGTAAATAAAGTGTTGAGGAGATTTAATATGTTTGATGCGAAGCCTGTTACAACTCCTGCAGATTCATCACTGTGTTTATATGCTGAATCATCGAGGAAAGAAGACTTTCCTTTTAGGGAAGCTGTTGGCTGTCTTATGTTTTTAGCAGTAGCAACAAGACCGGATATTGCTTTTGCTGTAAGCAGTGTTAGCAGATTTCTTGAAAGTCAAAACACAGTACATGTAAATGCTGTCAAAAGAATATTGAAATACTTGAAAGGATCACCAAATAAAGGTATTTATTTTAACAACAGTAATGTTTTACATCTAAATTGTTACAGTGATGCTGATTATGCCGGTGATATTGGTTCACGAAAATCTACTAGTGGATATGTTTTTTTGTTTGGAAGTGGTGCTATTTCCTGACAATCACAAAGACAAAAATGTGTAGCGTTGTCAACGACAGAATCAGAGTATATATCAGCATCAGAAGCGGTTAAGGAATTAGTTTGGTTAAAGCGCTTAATTACAGAACTACTACCAGATTACGAAGTATCGACGACCCTGTTAATGGACAACCAAAGTGCAATAAAGTTAGTGAAGAATCCGGAATTTCATAAAAGAACAAAACATATTGATGTCAAATATCATTTCATACGTGAAAAGTTTGAAAACAATCTGTTTACTCTAACTTAAGTACCAACAAATGATCAAGTCGCTGATATTCTTACTAAGCCTTTGAAGACAAATTTACTAGATTTAGGAATATGATGAGCATTTGTTAGTTCAAAAAATAAATTTAAGCTTTAATTATAAAATGTACATATATGAATGTGAATATTAAAGAATTAGTTATTTTGATTAAAATTAGTTTTGTTAAAAACAAAAGGATATCTGGTAACCCTAAAATTTTTGTTTACTCAAATAAACTATTGATAATAAATAATAAAAAAAAATTAATCAAATTGCTTTATACATATGTACATACATATTACTTGAATGTAAAAATTTAAAAAAAAAAATATTTTAATTTAAATTAGTTGTTTGTTATATTGAAGCAGATGTTTTTGTAAATTTCTTAAATAATTAATTTTGAAATTTTATGTAAAATTAAAGTTTAAGAAAAATTAATCTTAAAGGTATCTAATTTAAAAAAAAAAAACATAATGAAAATTGTAAATATTTAAAAAAAAAAAATATTAATTTAGATTTTTGAAGTATGTATTGAATTTAAAAAAAAAAAGGAGACAAAACAAATATGATTGGTAAAAGTGGAAGTGTTGAAATTAGTTTATCATCACATTTGTGTACAATATTTAGTTCATGTCTGTTGATGTTTAGACGTATCGTATAAGAGTAACTACATTGTATTAGTTATAAGAATTGAATGTAAGCTGTACTTGAATTATTTCTTTTCTTATTGTTTCTTCTTAATAAAACTTGTAAACTGAACGGACGTGGTTTTAATTTAATAACTCAATAGAAACCTTTCAAAAAACACGGTCTTCCCGCCCCCAAAAACGAACAAAAGAGAGAGACGGTTGCTAAACCGGGTGTGACACTCCCCCTAAGACCCACAAGAGGCATATCAAAGCCTTAAAAAAAAAAAAAAAAAAAAATGAAGAAAAATACGAATACAGCCTTATGTTGTATTCAAATAAATCTTCATAGATCAAAGGCAACAACTGCTCTATTGAGTCAATTATTCATAAGCAGATGCTGGGACATTGCCTTCATCCAAGAACCTTGGGCTCATAATCACAAAATATTAGGGTTATTAAGAACCGGACAACTAATATATGACCCGGGAGAAGAAAGACCCAGAACGGCGATTCTTTCAATTTATCGGCAGAGATCTAAAAGCTGTCTTTATAACCATCAAGCTATCACTCGGTGGGAAAACCTTAGTCAATGTTGCTTCGGCATTCTTTTGGGGTGATGAAAGGGAACTACCCCCAAAACTCCTACAAGAATTCGTTCATGAATACAAAAAAGTGACCACAAAATTCTTAATAGGTTGCGATGCTAACGCGCATCATGTTGTGTGGGGCAGCACAGACATTAACGAGAGAGGAGATCGCCTGCTCGAGTTCTGTCAAACAAATAATATCAATATTAATAATGTAGGTGACGAGCCAACGTTCGTCACGTCAACCAGAAAAGAGGTCCTAGATATTACTCTTTCTGATGTAGACACCAGCAGGAGTATATCCAACTAGCACGTCTCAACGATTCCGTCATTATCAGACCACAGATATATACGGTTTGATATGGGAAAATCAGAAAGTGTTGAGATCCAAAAAAGAATCCCTAAAAACACAAGGTAGTCTGAGTTCTTGAGTAACCTAACAGACAACCTATCAAATGCACAACTCAATATATTCGATATCACGGATTTAGAGAGTGCTGCCACAGAAACAACTGAGGCAATAATTAATGCCTATAATGCAAGTTCCTTATTCGCAAAAACAATTGAACCCCAGGTCAGGAAAGCATGGATAGAGGAGAATATACCACCATCATGGAAGAAAGGAATGATTGTCAAGATACTTAAGAAAGGAGACTTGGCAAATTGCAGCAACTGGAGAGGAATCACGGTTCTAAATACTATTCATAAGATAATAGCAATTATTATAAAGAAAAGATTAGAAGAAGTACTAGAACCAATACTACGGAAAGAGCAGGCAGGTTTCAGACCAAACCGAAGCTGTGTTGACCAGGCAAATACTTTACGGGTCATAGTTGAACAATCAGTAGAATGGAATGCCCCACTATATCTACTATTCATAGATTTTAAGAAAGCATTCGACACGGTCAAGAGATGCGCAATATGGAGAACACTTACAAAGAAGGAAGTTCCTGAAAAAATCATCAACATCATCAAAGCGATGTACAAAGATGCAGAGACAACAGTTCAACACAGAGGTAAGATCAGTGATCCATTCTACACCAATATAGGAGTTAGACAAGGATGACATTCTAAAAGAAGTTTGCACTGGAATAAACGGAATAGAATGGGATCTCTTAGGGATATGGATGGGAATGGGAAACTTAGAAGACTTAGATTACGCAGATGATGTATGCCTCATATCAAGAAATCAAAGGGACCTACAGAACAAAGTCAACAGATTACAGGAAGAAGCGAAGAAATCGGGACTGGAATTAAATATCGAGAAAACCAAGGCAGTGAGGACAAACAACAGTTATAGTGAACCAATAACAGTGAGTGGACAACAGATAGAATACGTAGAAGAATTCAACTACCTGGGGAGCATTATAACATCAAGAGACGGTACAACAGAAGATGTCAACAGCCGTATAAATAAGTCAAGAAGAACATTTGGGAGCCTAATGAAGATATGGCGGAGCAACCAAATATCGAGAACAACAAAGCTAACAATATTCAGAGCATGTGTTAAATCAACATTAATATATGGCAGTGAAACATGGCTCACTTCGGTCAGAATCAAACAGAAGCTACAAGTATTCATCAACAAGTGCTTGAGAATTATATGCAGAATATTCTGGCCGGCAAGAATTAGCAACGAGGATTTATGGATGATAACTGGAGAAGAACCTATCAACAGACAGATAAATAGGAAAAAATGGAAATGGATAGGTCATACACTAAGGAAATCAGGCTAAGGAAACCGGCAGATCATACAACACATGGAGACGCACAATCGATCAAGAATTAACAGTCAACAATTATACCTGGGACGATATTAAGGAAGTAGTACTCAACAGAGAGGAATGGAGGTTCACTATCGAAGCCCTATGCTACCACGCGGAGTAATAGGAGAAAAAAAAAAAAATACAAGTTCCTACCTCTAGTCAAGATCAGAGGCAAAAGAGATGTTCCCTGGTGGAACCATGATTTAGAGATTAAAAGGAGAACAGTACGCAAACTGTTCAACAGGGCCAGATCGGCTAGAGATTGATCATCCTATCGAAGGGCTCTCACTGAATATAAGAAAGAAATAAGAAAGAGGAAGCGAGCGAGCTGAAAAGAGCTATGTTTCAAGGTGGACAAACTGCGTGCAGCATGCCGGCTCCAAAAAGCTCTATCTCTAGACCACAAGAACCCATTAGGTTCTGTAAGGAAGCCACGCTATCGGGTAAAGAAACTCTGAAGTATCTACTTTTTTTTTGTTTTTAATTTTTATTGGTTCAATAAAAAACTATTATAACATCATATTTAAAACAAAATTTACAAATTTAAAGGAATATTGAAAGTTTTAATTTTAAACATTCGTATACAAAACTTTAATTTTTAACTATAAAATTTCAAAAGTAAATAAAATTTAAATACTTTATATCTCATTGTTCTTTACAATATCTATTAATTTTCTTTTAAATCTTGAAATATCCCTATCATTTTTAACTGCATTGGGTAACAAATTAAAAGATTGTGTATCCTTATAGAGTAGACTATTTTGTGTTCTGGTTCTCCTGTACAATGGGAGTCTGAAATCACCCCTATTTCTTAGAAAGTAATAACCACCTACATATCTAATATTCTTTTGTAAATATTGCGGCATCCTATCATATTTCAACTTATATACGAACATTATTGCATTAAATTTTAGTCTTTGATTTACGCTCATCCATTCCAATTTATTTAGCATATCCTTACTTCGTGTTCTTCTGTCACACTTTAATATAATTCTCATAGCTCTATTTTGAAGTACTTGCAATCTATTTAAGTTTTCAGTATTACATATAAATAAAATCGAGGAACAGTACTCAAAATGTGGTAAGATAATTGCATTATAAATTAATATTGCACACTTTAGTGATAATTTATTTCTGATTCTTGCCAAAAAACCAAGTTTTTTCGAAATTTTTTTACAAATATTATCAGAATGCATATTAAATTTAAGCTCTTTATCTACAGAGACTACTAGATATTTAATACTGCTAACACACTCTAATCGTTCATTATTAATATTTATATTTAAATTTACTATTCGAGAATTTATCACCATACATTTTGTTTTACTTACATTAAGTTTTAATTTGTTTTTTGACAACCACTCATATAATGTTTCTAGGTCCCTGTTCAATTTATTTTCTAAGTCTACCAAATTATCCCCTACTAAGTAAATTAATGTGTCATCCGCAAACAAAGACACTGAAGAAAAGGCAACACTATCCTTCATGTCATTTATGTATAATAAAAACAACATTACTCCCAAAACGGATCCTTGTGGAACTCCTAGTTCTACTCGTTTTTTGGCTGATACATCCTCTCCTATTTTTGTTTTTTGGAATCTTTCAGTTAAGAAACTTTCGAACCACTTCTTTTCAGTGCCTCTTATTCCGTATTTATACATTTTTTCTATTAAAATTTTTCGATCCGAAAGCCCTTTTTAAATCTAAAAAAACCACGATGATAACTTTCCCAGAATCAGTTTCTTTCTTCCATTCATTTATTATCCAATTTAAAGATGTTTCAGTTGAAAATCCTTTTCTGAAACCAGATTGTTCTTCACAGATAATATTTTTTTTAGTTAGAAATTCTTCCATTTGAAAGCACACAACTTTTTCGAGAATTTTTTCATACATTGGTAACATATTTACAGGTCTTAAATCACATGCCATCTTTGCATTTTTAATTTTTTCTACGGGCACTACTATGGACTCCTTCCATGATCTCGGAAACATTCCTTGCGTCAATGAGGTATTAATAATTTTCGTTAAGATAGGATACATTAATTCCTTAGATCCTAGCATGATATTTATATTCACTCCATTAAAATCATTTTTACTATTCATACTTTTCATAATTTTATCTAATTCAGATTCATTTATTTCCTTAAACTTAAATATTTCATTTATTTCTTGTATACTATCACTATAATTTATATGTGGAATGTTCCTATTTAGCTTATTAACGCTATCAACAAAATATTCATTTAATTTATCCACTAAATCTTTGTTATTATTAATAATTTCATTATTTATTTCAATTTCATTTATGCAATTTTCTTCCTTTCCTAACACATATTTCTTTATTTGCTTCCACATAGATTTCTGATCTCCTGCTTTAGCACTAATTTTCTTTTCTATAAAGTTATTTCTAATTTCTACACATTTCCTTTTATAGATATTTCTTGCGAGCCTATATTCTTCCCAACTCTCGCTTGTTCTTAGTAATGAGTATCTGTTGTACAACCTAATCTTAACTCTTTTCATTTCTTCTAACTCCCTACAATACCACTCTGCTGTATTACTTCTCGCTATAAATGATGTTGTTAATTTCTCAATCGAATTCATTATATCCTTGCTAAATTTTTCAGCAGTTAAATCTAAGTTACTCCAGTTTATTAAGCTAGTGAACCCACAATTTTTTAGTTCAGTCAAAAATTTTGATTTATCAAATTTGACGTATTTAATTATGCTTTCTTTTCTCACGTAGTTATTATTCATTATTTTAATATTAATAGCCTCATGATCAGAAATAGAAAAGTTTTTATTTACTAGTGCTTCAATGATAGAAACATAATCCGTTAGTACATAATCAATGACTTGTATTAAACAGTTTGACTTGTATTAGTTATCCTAGTGTAGTCATTAATAATATGCTGGATACCAAAATCTTGGAATAGTTGTTGTATTTGCCTCTTTTCACTATTTTCATTTTTGAAATCTATATTGAAATCACCAGCAATAAAACAATTTTCAGCCAAATTTACATTAATTTCTAAATATTCCCTTAATTTAATACAAAATTCATTTACTCCTAATTTATTTGATCTGTACAAACCTATTATATTCCAAAATTTTGTATCTAATTTAATCTTTATATTTAAAATCCATAAATGTTTACTTATACTTAACGAGTTTATTTCTAATGCTTTGAAACAATTTCTTACATATATTATTACACCTCCTGTGTGCCTTGAATCTGATAAACATGTAAACGTTTTATATCCCTTAATGTAATATTCGTGTTGTTCAATATCATCTGTGATATGAGTCTCACATAGAATAACGAAATCAAATTTATATTTCTTCACCACTTCTTCTAAAGCTGCAAAATGACTAGATAAGCCTTGAATATTAAGGTATATTCCATTTAAGACATTGCTAATTTTATTTTTTTTCCTATTCCTACTTCAGGCTCACTTCCCACAATCTATTATTATTGAACCAGGTCACGAACATTACGGAATACAGGATGCTAGGTCCTACATGATTCCACAACGAGCCTACAAGCAAACGGAAAAAATCTTTACACCAGGAGCAATACGCTGGGGTCAGCTCCTTTTCTCCATATAAATCTCCGGGTGAGGATGGTATATACCCAATCTTTTTACAGCAAGGCATAAATATACTACTTCCTTATTTAATAAAGTTATTTAGGGCAAGCTATTGCCTATGATACATCCCAAGTGTATGGCGAGAAACGAGGGTACTTTTAATTCCCAAACCAGGTGCAACGAAGACAGTCGACAGGGTCAAGTCTTACAGACCAATAAGTCTAATGTCATTCGTTCTTAAAACCATGGAAAAAGTATTAGATTTACACATAAAATCCAACTTTCTTAAGAAATTTCTCTTGAATGTGAATCAATATGCATATCAAGCAGGGAAATGAACAGAAACAGCATTACATGAGCTCATATATGAAATCGAAGATACGTTTCGGAACAAAGAGATGTTGTCTTGAATATTTGTTGATATACAGGGTGCATTTGATAACACCAACTACAATATAATCCAACAAGCCGCGGAAGCTAAAAAATTTGATTCCACTACTATAGAGTGCCTACTTAGCATGCTCAAAAGTAGAAGAATAACCGCAAGACTAAATAACGAGTACCTAACAATAGCACCAACAAGGAGATGTCCCCAAGGAGGTGTAATTTCGCCACTGCTGTCGCTAATAGTCATGGACCAACTACTAGCCATTCTAAACAAGGAAGGTATTTCCTGTATCAGTTACGCTGACGATCTAGTCTTACTAGTCAGAGGCAAATTCGAAAACACAATTGCGGAACGAATGCAATTTGCTATAAGCAGAGTGCACAAATGGTGCAAAAACGTGGGTCTGAGTATTAATCCACACAAAATAAACATCCTTTTTACATATCGAAGAAAAGTAAACTATTAACCGCCTTCATTGGACGGAGTTGCTATCGAAATAGTAAACGAAACAAAACACCTAGGAATAATACTCGACAGTAAACTGTCATGGAATCCTCACATAGATTACATAAACAAAAAAGCTAACAGAGCATTTTTTACATGTCAAAATATATTTGGAAAAACATGGGGATTATCTCCACAGATGACGTATGGCTCTACAAGTCTATAATAAGAACTATAATATCTTACGCGACATTTGTATGGTGGCCAAAAATAGAACAGACGAAAGCATGTGCTAAGCTTAGAAAAATACAAAGAATAGCATGTCTTGGGGCTACTGGGGCACTCAGAACGTGCCCAGCGTTAGCCCTAGAAATAATTGTGAACCTCCCACCGATTCATCTATACTTGATGAAGACGGCAGGAATGACAGCAACAAGACTGCATCTAACAAACAATTTCAAACACAAAAGACATAGCATGATCCTGCAGAAAACTAAACTGGAAACCGAAGCAATTGCAATGTCAGACTATATGACAAAAGCAATTGATTGTCGCAGGAACTTCACTGTACTAATACCCAAAAGAGAAGAAGTCGAAGGTTTAATAAGAGCCTTATCTCCAGGAGCTTCAGTATGGTATACTGATGCCTCAAAAATCGGGGAGAAAACCGGTTCAGGTTTTTGGACCAAGGTTCAGGTTTAGCGCGGCACTTGGCACATATCCCACTGTCGGCATTACAGTACATATACATAATTTCAGATAGCCAAGCTGCTTTAAAAACTCTGGCTTCCCCAATTTTTAAAACAAAGCTTATCTATAGCTGTTACAGAAGCTTAATAAAGCTAGCCGAACGAAACAGAGTTACTCTTATGTGGACTCCTGGACATGAAGGAATACAGGGCAATGAAGAGGCAGATGTCCTTCCAAAACCAGGTGCGAAGAGTCAATTCTTAGGACCAGAGCCAAGGACTACACAGTCCAAATTCTTTTCAAGCTAAATATTCATGGATTGAACCATGCAATCAGGGAGACTAGATTCAATGTCAGAATGCTGACATGGTTCATCACAGGTCATGGCCCATTCAACAATCTTCTCTTCAAGATTGGTAGATCGAGTACAGACAGATGCAGATTTTGCTTAGAAGAGGAGGAGTCCTCCTCCCATATTCTATTTGATTGCGATGCTGTAGCTCGAAAAAGATATAAACACTTCCATGGATACAAATCGCCTGATTCTGACTTTGACATCAAGGCAATAATAGCGTTCATCAATGACAAAGACCTGCAATTCTTAAATGGACTGGGAAATACAATAGATCTTAAGAGGTCGCGGCTACTTCAAACTCCCCAATTTCAAAAAAAAAAAACAAAAAAAAAATTATTATAAATTTAATTTATCTATTGTCAATAGAAATTAATCAATGCAATACTATATTATACATATTTTTTTATTGTTTCGACATAAAAAGTAAAATCTAAAAATGAAAGAGAATCTTTCAAATATTTTAAATATCTTTTAGACAAAGTCGTTTAAACAAAGAGTTTTATGAGAAACAATATTTCCTACTTACATGAACTTCAGAAATTCAAATGTACATTATTATTATCCAGAACTAAACAAAGTCTTATACCAAGCCTTAGAATGTCTTAAATCAAGTCTTATCACTTTTAAATGAATATATTTATTACTCAGAGCTAGACAAACTCTTGTATCAAGACTTAACATTTTAATTTTTTAGAAATAACAAAACAAAAGTAAATTACAAAATAACAGATATTTAAATGGTAGTAATTTAGGTATATATATATGTAAATATTTGAGCAATTATCTTAGTTTTATGAAAAAAAGCTCTAATTTCGTAATTTAATTTAATACAAATTATGTAACTATATTAAAATGACGTGAAACTATTTTAAAAATTAAACAAAAAAACTAAAAAATTATGAAAGTACTGAAAGTTCTAATGTTATAAATATATATATATATATATATATATGTATATATCTATTTTTTTTTAAATTTAAATTTGCATTCTAATTTATCTTAAATTAAAAAATGTTTATAAATATAGCTTTTTTATAATATAATCTTATAATTATTAATTAAGAATTAGATTTATTGGGGTCAATCGCGGACGTCTATTGAAATTCAATAGAATGGACTTTAAAAATTCTTTAAAAATTTTATTTGATATCGCAGAAGTCTATTAAAACTACTAAAACTCAATCAATTAAAACTAATAGACTTGTCAAAAGAACTTGCTAAAATGAAATGTACTTCATAAAATTTGCTGTCAAAAATATAAATTTTTCGCAAATTCATTTTACTTTGATATTTTTTTTAAAGCTATACGTTGTGGTTTTAAATATTTTGGCGTTTTTTTTTTATTGTGGAGTTTTTTGAATAAATATGTGTGAAAATAAGTTTGATTTTAATCGATTTTTTGGAAGAAGAGGTTCTTGCAGGCACCTTTTCCAATTTCTATATTATTTTCCATTAAACTCACAATTTTTCTCCAATTGTCTTTTATTACTAAAATATTTCTTAATGTAAAAAACAACAAATATTAAAAAAATATATAAAATAAAAATAAAATTAAAACTTACTTATTCTCTCCATTTCTACTATTTCCGTTAATGTGTATCAACAAAATGACGGCGACTTTGAAATTCTATTAATAAACAAAAGCCCTTCCTAATAGACATCCGCGATTAAGCTCAATATACTTTTTTCTATTTTAGAAAAAAAATCCTTCCCAATAGACTCTCGCGATTGACCCGCGATATAATAAATTATAACTCAATCATAATTTATTAATAATAGATATTAAAAAAGAAAAAAAAATACTTATTAAATATAATTTATAGAATATGCTGTAAGATCTAGGCGAAACATTATTAAAATTAAATAAGTATTAAAACTTTAGGTATGTTTCACAATTTTATTAAATATTTTAATCGATTTCGGTTATTATACATTGATGTAAGTAAACTTTAATTATTTCAATTAAATATAATTAACCGATATTTAAACCGCAAACATCTATTTCATCCTAATATGAGTAATAATAAAATAAATTAATTTAATTAATTTAATTTAATCTTTTTTAACTTTTTTTTTCATTTTGGGTATATTTTTAATGTAAAAAATATAGAAAGACTAGTGTATTAAATATAATAAGAATTTGTTGGAGAAGTTCACATTAAAAACTAGTAACTGAAATGTTTAACGAAAAATGAACAATTACATTTTGTTTCTACTAGAAAATTCTAGTATAAAAAAAAAGCTTAAAAGACCTGAGGAGTCGTAAAAATGAAAATAAAACCCCATCCTCGTCCCCCCTCCTACCCTATACAAACCCACCTTTGATTTTGAAAAATAAATTGAGATGTATCATCCATCTAGATGCTAGATGTAAATGTATCAAAAACCAAAGTTTAGAGACCTCATGAGCCGTAAAATAAAAATAAATCCTTCCCCCTTAAGGAGAACCTTTATTTTAAATTCTTTAATTTTTTTTTGTCATATTACCTATGAGATTTTTATTTTTATTACTCAACTGCGCAAAAAAAAATTAGTTTTGAGCAAGTATTCAACAATCACCAGTATTTTATTTATTTAAAAAAATTGTACTATTTCAGTAATAAACAAAAATTATAATAAATTATAATTAATTAAGTAGTGTGTTTCTTGCTTTTTATAAGTTTATTTATAAAAAACTAATTACAAAAATAAAAAATGAATTGTCTGCAGACCAGCTATTATAAATAAATAAAAATATACTATATATACTTTAAACTTCAATTTTATTTCCGACATTGTGGAGACAAAGCTCGAGTGGGAGTTAAAATTAGTTTGGTTTACTCTATATATAAAGTGTCACAAAAGACAGTAAATAGAATAGCAATAGTATAGAATAGTCATTTCGTTTAAAAAATAAATAAAATTCTTATTTTTAAGTCAAACTTCCATACTGAAAAAAAAAAATACAAATAAAAATAGAAAAAATGATAATTTAAAATTAAAATAAAAATTTTTATACCAGAAAAATAGAGTAAAAAAAATTAAACACAAAATTACAATTAAAGTGAACATTAGAAATATTAGTGTTTTCGAAAATTAAATTAAATAATTATTATACTGCACGCGCATTATCCGAATGTTTAGCTTATATGGTTTTTTTTTTATGATTTCAAATCCATGGGATGCTTGTCATCCATGGGATGGGATGATTTGGCACATAGTTAAAGTTTGAAGACACGAATAAAATAGCAATATCATATGCGCAATAAATAATTTGTTTATTTATTTTAAACTTTATTGATTTGTTAACCTTAATTATCAATAGGTGTAATCTACTCGTGTAAACCAAGCTCATTCAGTTAACAAGCACATTTTTTTGTTTTTTAGTGTAAAATAATTTAATTCAACTATTTAAATAAATATATGTTTGAATTCAATACGCTGGGTGGCGCAGTAGATAGAGGGCCTGCCTGGCCGAAAGGTCCCGAGTTCGATTCCCGATGAAGCAAAAAAAATTGCTTCATTGGTTTTTCGAGCTGGTCTAGTACCCTTTGTCATTGGGATATAATAAATGACAAAAGATAATTGAGAGTTAATCTGGTAACAAATTAAATAAAATGAAACTATTCTATTTAAGAAGGCTTAGTTCCTGACAATAGTAGTAGTTTTCCACATTTAATGAGTATTTGTTAAAATAAATACTCGAATTATTGTAGATATTGTAGTGTAAAATTGCAGTACCGTTCTTAACTAAGCACGAAAAGGTGATTCTACCTAAGTTACTGTCAAGATCATAAAAAAAAAAAAAAAACCTTCTAATTTTAACTAAAAAAATATCAATTAAAATTAAGAAAACAAAAAAAAAACAAAAAACAAAAGATAAACCTAAAAAAACACAGATTTATTTTTTGTTATATATATATATATATATTTTTTATCTTTACCAAAAGGCAATTCAAAGCGACAATCTAGGAATAACATATGACTAGTTGGATTTTTTGTAGCTGTTACTTCTCCATCCATCATTACAACATCAGTATCCAATGGATACCATTTTCCAGTGTAAAAATTTGTTTGAATTCCATCACTACGAAACGGAATTGTATTTAATTGAATTAATTGATACCCAATCGCACGATCCCATATCATTCCTTTTGTCCAGACTTCAACCAATAATCCGTTGTTTTCATTGTCAGTTTCACTGTTATATACACACACATTTAATATATATATATATATATATATATGCATATATATATATATACATATATATATATATCTACATTTTGAAATATATCAAAAATTTTAATACCTGTTATGTATTATTATATATGCATATACATACATATATATTACATACATTTACAGATATGCATATAAAAAAAAAAAAAATTTAGATTTAAACATAAAAGAATAATAAAAAAAAAAATACAAATTATTTAAATTGATAACTAAACACACATATCCAACAGTTGCATTAAATTTTTTTTTATTAAAAAGTTAAAAAAAAATAATACCTATTATATTCAAATATATATTACATTTATATACAAAAGCTCACAGCAGTTTTGTTTCATTCTTTCTATTTACTAGATTTTAATCCCAGCTATCAAATTTTTCGTCATCCAAAATTTTAGAACTAAGTTTATAATATAGTATATATTTAAAAATATATTCTATATAGTTTAATAAAACTAGAATTAAAGAAATTCAATATAAATATACCTATATATTTAATGTTTTTGCTCAAATTAAATAGTAGTTTACGAATATTATATAATATTTAAAATTTTCATATACAACAAAATTTTTAATATACAATATATATATATATATATGTATTAAGATTTAGCCAGATTTAGCCTTTGAAATTAAAATGGGTTAATGAAAGTGAATGAAACTTTAAAACTCTATAGCTGGCAAAAATATTGGTAACAAAAACAAAAAAAAAATTATTATAATAACGAAAATTAATAAAATAAAAGTTTGTAAAAACAAAAAACAAACACAATATTGTGAATTGAATTTAATTTAAATTTTAAACTTATTTACAAACATATTTTTAGAAAATCCATGTAAATCACATGTTCAAAAAATAAGTAAAAACAAAAACCAAATTATTTTAAATTAAATATTAAAAATTTGTTTTCATCTCTTTCATTATAGATTGTTTTTCTTTACCACGATATCTTTTTCGTAGATATATGAACGAAGTTGTAAGGAAAATAGGTTTATCAAACGATTAAAACTAAGCTTTCATGGCCTAGACGATGGTTAGGATATTATATATAGTTTTTGATTTATATATAGTATCAAAAAATTTAATATATAGTATTATATATTTAGTATATTTTTGATGGGTACAACTACCCGAACATGTAATTTAAATACAATGTAAATCACCTTGTTAGTTTTCGTTTTAAAGCTATGGATATACTAACAAACAAACAAAGATTCCTTTTTATAACTACATAGATAATAAATTTTACAGTTAAATTCAATTGTCAATTCAAAGTTGTATAGATATTCCAAAACCAAAATTTTCAAATTGTTATTATTTTGAAAACGTTAACATGCCATTTTTTATTTTTACTTAGTAATATAGATAATCTTATATCTTTCACTAATATTACTCATAATTTTATCTTAAGTTTTATAGTTCTTCGTTGAAGAAAACCATGTTCGGTATCAATGGCCAATTTATTAGAATTTTTAATTTTCTTTAATTTTATTTTATTGAATATAAAAGTTTTTATAATCTTAATAAGTTATTTCCAGCAAACGAAAAACCAGAAATCAGAACAAAACAATGTTAACTGAAAAGAAAACGAAAAATAATACCGTAGTATAGACACACCGATATATAAACTAATTAATTCTAAATAAATAATCAAACAAAGTATTTTGTTCATATAGGGCAGAGAAACTGTATCTTATGGTGCTGACCTATTATTTTTTACAGTTCAGTAAATGCATTTCATTAGACCTCCCAACTGTAAAATATAATATAATATGAACAATATACCCTCTTGTACATGTACATTTTATGGCATAAAAAATAGCAATTAGAAGCTTAAAAAAATGTAATTGAAAAAGAAAAAATAAAAACAAATTAAAACGACAATACTGATTTTATTATATAGCACCCTAGAACTATATTATTTTTTCTATTGGAAAAACTAAACAAGAAAACTTCATGAATAAATAATGTAAATATTTAATTTATAATTAAAAGCAAGAAAATAAATAAAAAATTAAAGAAAACAAGCAAAAAAACACTTACAATAAAAAATCTTGTTCCCAGCACGGTTCTGAACCTCTAACAACTACTGTTGTTGATTTTACGTTCTGTAATTTTAAAATAACGTAAGTACTCAATTGAGCCGTTTGATTGCTAGTATATTTTGCTCTCTTAACTGCAAACACAAACAAAACAAAAAATAAATAAAAAAAAAAACAATATTTCAGTTAACTTTAGGAGCAATCATAAAAAAAATTAATAATTTTAATTTTATAAAAATTGAGAACTCGTATAATTTAACTTAGGCAAACAAGAATAGGACAAAAAATGTCAATTTAATTTTTATTATTTTCTTTTAATCTAATAATTTTTCATAATAAAATTTTCAATATTTATCATGCGAAAATTTACAGGACGAAAAAATATCATTCCAATATAATTTTCTTAAAATCACATTATTTTGTGGCACATATTATCGTTATTTTGTTCGAACCCATAGAATTCACGAATATTAATTCAATGCAACCCAAAATAAAAATTAATCAACATATAATATTTTAGATTTAAATATCCTGCAGCATTTACCGCAAAAACAAAATATCACTTATTTCTCATATATAATCATTTATATGATAGTTAATTTTATTTAATTAAATCCGAAGTTTAAAAAAACAAAAACCATATATAAAAATTTTTGACAATAATTTAAAAACACAAAAATTATCATCAATTTAAATACAATATTTTGTATTGCTCACACATAATAACAATACATAATATTCAATTTAAAATACAAATAAGAGTTAAAATTAAATTTTTTTAATATCATATATCTACAATTTAATATTACAATATAGAAACATATTAATAAATAAAAATAAAAACAAACTAAATATTTAAATTTAAAAAGATACATATTTAATTTAAGAAATAACTTGTCCAATAAATATCATAAACTGAGACAGCGTTTAGTTTTGATTTGTATAACCCCGTACAACAAAGTCATCATAAAACAAGTTTATAAGAAGAAATTAATTGGATACTGTGATCCAAAGATGACATTTTTTTTTACAAAATGTATTTTTTTGAAAAGTATATTATTTTCCATATTATGTAATTGGGATGAAGCCAAAATTAAATGAGATCAAATGAGGATACTAAATAATGTTTGTTCCAGCATCTACATTCAATATAATTATAATATATTACAATATTTTGATGGTGGAAATATGTTTTGACATTTCAATTGCTATGAATATACAGTTAACTCAAATTACAACACCTTCAATGTTAATTATAATTTAAATTTTTTATTTTTTTATTTTCATTTTGCTTAATAAATTATTAATTAAGTAATATTATTAGTTATTTTTGGTTAATGATAAATCTCTTAAAATAATAAGCTAATTCTAAATGTAAACTTTGTATGAAGTTAAAGCTCCTTTACAGAAACTGATTTATTAGTTAATTTCGATGCAATATATTCAATGTAAGAAGCATACCGTTCTGATATTGTAGTTCCTGATTATATAGTAAATTTTGTTATGCTGTCTAAAGCCTTAGTTATAAATATTATGCATGTATATGCGTAGAAACCAAATCTAATATATAAAGATATGTCTAACTTTTGTTAAATTTTGCAACTGTTATACTGTAATCAAAAAATATGTAAGAAATAAATATATTTTTGTGCAAGGTCTTATCCAGAAACAAAATCTATATAATTTTTATATTTCTATATAAGTTGAAATAAATAAAAAAATAAAAAAATATATATTCAGTCACCTTTTCTGGTAGCAAGTAAATAAAAATACAATTCAAACCAAGATTGGAAAACGAAAGAAGTTTTAAATCGGACACACCCACCATTGAAGAAAGAAAACGTTGAAATCGAACAGCCTTTGAATAAAACGATCAAACTTCACAATAGATTAATCGTAACAGGCTGAAAGAAATTAAAGGCAACAGCTTTAGCAAGATCGTAAAAGTTTTTTTATCGTAAAATGTTTCTACGGTAAAAACTATTTTTGCCCTATATCAAAATAGGAATAAAAATACAGATATAAAACAATAAAAATATCCAAAGAATTCAAAAATCCACCAGCAGTAAAACTATTTATCCTGTACATTAAATGATATTAGTGAAACATTAATCAGTAAAATCTAATCTATCGATCCCACCCACCTTCAAAAAAATAATACCAGCGAAAAAAATATTTTGTATATTTTAATATTAAAAAATATATATATAAAAAAATTAGTAAAAACAAAAAAAAGCACAAACAAACAAAAAAACACTTACCAGTAACATTAAGTAATGACATTATATTAGCATTTTCCAACTGGTCAGATAAATATGTATATATATATGTATGTATTTCTTATATTATATTTAATTCGATTGTAATCAAAATAATAATTTTATAGAACGAGGGTAAATAATTTTTTTTATATTTACAAGTCTTATATTTATTAAATTTTTAATTTTTTTTTTTATTTACATAAAATTTCGCACTTATTATTACTTATACACATTACACATATATATCTGTACATATATATTTATAAGATATATATATATATATTATTATTATTTATATTATATATTTATAACGTTGATTAAAGAATTTTTTTTTTAAAAACTATTAATAAATACTTATTTTTATTAGAATTTACGTTTATATAATTTATTTATTTATTTATATTTTGATATATATATATATATATATATATATATATATGTACATATATTTATATTTAGTTTTTTATTATATAAATTTTTTTCTTCTTTTTTTTCGCGGTAAAAGTTTCTTTATCATGATTTGTCCATTATTATATAGAAGAACGATGATCTGTTGTTAAAAAAAATAAAAACAAAAAATAGGATAAATTATAAAAAAATTAGAAAAAGTTTAATATACAACATATAGATCTCCAATAGCATATCATAGAATAAATCATTATTGAGCAGTTCAACAAAAAAAAACTTGTAATGAGTTAAGAATGATTATTCAAGTATTTTTATTGACCGAAATTTCCTCTTAGTTTCCAATCAAAGAAGCAAATTGTTAAAAATCATTTACTTAATTACATCAAATACTGTCTTACTCGTATATAATATTACAACGAGATATATAAAACGAACGCAAACGTAAATAAATATAGAAAGCAAATAACCCCCCTACGATACATTTTTTTGTTTTGTGCTGACTTAGCCAATAATTTTTTCTATGATATGTTATTTGCTATACATTATGATAGATTATTTTATATATTTCGTATAATTTTTAATTTTATATTATAATATGTATATTTATTTACTAAAGAAAAACATAATTTTTGTTTTTTTACCTTTTCAGTAATGAATAGAATATTTGTAAACGTTTATTTCTGTACTCTAACGCAACCTAGTAAAATTTTTCGTTTAATTTAAATATTAATACTCCTTAAAGGTTTCTAACTAATTTAATTTAATTTAAAAAAAAAAAATAAATAAAAACAAAATCTTATCTTTAATGAGAAAAAATTTTTTTTTTTTGTTTTTTATTGATTTATCTAAAAAAAAATTAAATTTAAATCGAGGGTGTTGTTACGACAATTTGATAAATGTATTTAGTATTTGTATACTTATACATGGGATGAAATTTCAAATTGAAAATTAAAAAAATTGAAAAAATATTTGATTTCGCTACGTCTCTTTTTAAATATCTATCATTTAAAAGAATAATAATGAAAAACGGTTGTGAAATGCTTCAAATATTTGTACGGTATTTTTATCAATTTACAGAAGAGGATTACCGACTTCCGAGATACCTCCTTCGAATGATGGACGACTACTTGACGGATCGGACATAAGTTAGGACACTCTGGAAGGTAGAAAGTGATTACCGCAGCACCCGAAAATAATAATAAACCAAATTTTCTAAGGTGTCAAAAATGTGGATCTTGACCGCCAAAATTTAGCGGACGAAGCATTGCATTAAGAGCATAGAGCACAAGACCTGGTCTGAAGTAATGTGATAAACGGTTTCGTACCAGAGTTCCAACGTAGATAAAAGAGGTGGTGTATTTGGTGAGTAAACCGAACAAAATACGGGAGTCTCACAAACCCTTGAAGCGCTGACCCTTCAAGATTACCTATAAAAGATTTTCAACACCTACCTACGAAAAAAAAAAAAAATTATTATTTTTATTATTATTATTAATTTTTCTTCTTATTTTTGCTTTTTACTTGCTTTTCTGAAGGTTGCTTTGGACTTATCAACTATATAAAGTTACGTTGTAAGTCAACATTTTGTAGGTTTAAAATATTTGCAAGTACATATTTCAAAATTTAAACAAAAATAAAATAAATTAAAAACTTGCTTTTGAACGGCAAAAAAGGAATTCAATGAACTTGGTAAGACCTTGAAGAAGTGCCAGTTCTGATTAATGTTTAAAAAGCGTAGAGTAATAAATAATAGCAAGTTCATTTATTTTCTTATTTGTTATAAAAAATTTAACTACCATTCTTTCTTGCTGCTTGATGTTAGATTTTATGGAGCTTGAACTTAGCTATTTATTATCCGATTTTTAGTGCAGTTAATGTTGCTACGAAAAATTTGTAACAGCTGTTCAAAAAGTAAGTTTTTAAAATCAAAAATTATATTTTTTATATTTGTATTTTTATAGCGTTATGATTATGATTATGTATATTTATTGAATTTAATTGAGCTTCTTATACACATTATAACATAAATTTAAAAAAAAACATATATATAATATGTTATTATGTATATACATTTTGTAAAAGTTGTACATTAATAATTTATCTCTTATCTTTTCCTCCTGATATAGACTTTCTCTCTTTGTTTTTCCATTATAATTTTAATATTATTTAAATAATAATAAGTGTATTTAATCAGAATTTTTTTTTCTAAATTCTTGTGCTTATTTAAGATTGTTTATTACTTTTTTTATTTTATTTTATTAAAAAAAAAACAATAAACGAAAACTCTTTTTTTATTAATTAGTGTGATGAGTGCTCTTGTTTCTCTAAATATCCTTTTCCGATAATATGTATAACTAATCTACAAAAAATAAATAAAAAAAAAATGTTTAAATTAATAAAATTTGTATTTATATTAAATTTAATTGTTTTTTAAAAATTTATTTATTTAATTTAAAAAAAATACATTTGCACAGTATTAAAAGGACGTAAAAAATATTCATAAAAATTTAGTTAAAAATAATAAATATAGATAAACTAGTATCATGGTACTGCTAACCACCAACTGTAGTAAAGTTTGTGTGCAATTTAAAAAGGAATACACCGCTATATTGTAGAGGTTATCATAATCAAAAAGGTTTCAATCTTAATTCAGACATAATGTTTAAAAGAAGTAAAAACAATAATATAAATAAATTTAGAGCTTTGCTAATAGAAAAAGTTTTACTTATTGAGAATATCTCATTTGATTAAACATTTAACAAACTAAACTTACAAAGTAATTTCAACTAAATTTCATTTTTACATATTGCAACGAAAGGTTTTTATATTGATATAAATTATTTTCAAATTTAACTTCATCGGGTAGTTCATTAAATAACTTCAAACCTGCTTACATATGCAGGCTTAATGTATTTTTAGCAATTTAATTTCTAAAAAAATAAAAATATTTCTTAAAAAAAGTTTTGAACATCCCCAACATAAACTAATGTAAAACAAAAATGTATAAGTAAGTAAACAACAAATTATGAGCTTATAGTTGACTTAATCTGTAATTTTGAGTCAAATTAAAATCCCAACTTATAACGATATTGATTGAATTGCCTGTTTGTATACTATGTTTTTGGTTATGAATTTTCTTCCTGTTTTGTGCATAAATACCTTCAAATTTTCCATACTCTTATTGATTGTCATTGCAAAATATGTTCTTATTGGGAGCTTATTCTCAGCTCAAACGGTAATCCGTCTGATAATGTCAATGGAATTCTTGGGAACAATAATGTTAAGTAAATATATGTATGTACCATCTCTCATCAAATGACTCATCAAATCAGATGATCAAATTAGCCAAATAGCTTTATTTCATATAATTAAATTATAATTTTTTGAGTTTTTTGATCTTAACAAATGATCTCCCTCAACTCAACTATTTGAAATAGTTGGAAATTTTAGTATTTTTAGATGCATATTGGATTGGATTTTTCTTTTCTCATTTTTATTCGTAATGTTGTCACGTCTTGAATAGACAACGGAATGTCAAGAGCAGTATTAGCCGCATTTTTTCAATCCAGAAAAATTTAAATTGAGAATATTATTTGAAGAACGTAATTATGATGCCTTGTTCTTCCAAAATGACAACAAAACAAATTTTTGTTAGAATAGAAAATTATCCAATTTATCTGTACAATAAATTTGCTAGATATTTAAATTTAATGTTTAACAATATGTACAAAATTTCTATTATCCATTTAGTCCTCATGATATCAGTAATTTTAAGTTTTATCTATTTTTTCTTGATATGACATGACAACGACAGAAGTGTCAGAAAATTGAATGATAAATCGGACGTCTACGACAGGTGTAAAATTCATATTAAATCATAAGACTCAATAATGATGTTGCTAACAAATAATTCTAAATAAAACAGCACAACGCCCCCCTAGTATCCAAAAATGATAATATAACATTTATAATGAAAAGTAGCTACCACATTTACATAAAAAAAATAAAGTACCGTACTTCATAATAATAATTATAATTTTTCTTAGGTAGATGGTGAAAACCTTTTATATGTATCTATGAAGGATCCGCACTCCAAGGGTATGTGAGACTCTCGTCTCTCGTATGTGAGACTCTCCCGATCATGTTCGGATTACTCCTCAAATGCATCACCTCCTTTTCTTACGGTAAAACCAACAAAGAAACGGTTTCGCATTACTTTAAGTTACGCCGTGCTTTTTTCGATTTTAAATTTTCTACTATGTTTCTTTTTCTGGATCCTCTATATATCTGTTTCTTCATGCAAAATATTATGTATTTAGCTATTGCGTTCCATTTTTCTTTGTTTTCAACTATTACAGAAATTATATTTTCTACTGTAGATACTCCTATTGCTAGTCCCACTTCGTCGCACCGCTACTGTACGTTTTTTACAGTACCTTTCGTCCATCGTATGCCTGATCACAGGATTCTGCTATATCCCTTGTCATTATAATAGCTCCTATATCATCAGCATAATCTACAGCTATATATTTTTAGGCATTTCCATACACAATAGGCTATTGTACAAAACATTGCATAGTTTTGGTTCTAGTATTGGTCTTTGGACTACTCCTGCAGTAACCTTACCTTTATTCGCTTTGCATCTGCCGTATTGTGTACCACTCTTCGCTCGATTAAGTAATCTATTATGACTTTCAGAAGATACGTAGGTGTAGTAAATTTATTTTATAATGCGTTTATGATGTCAGTCCATCATGCCGAACTAACGGCATTTTTAACATCCAAAGTAATCCGAACTGTATGTACGCTAAGCCTGTTTGTTATCTGGAGTCTTGTTTTTATTGACCTTTCCATTAAGAGTATTCCGACCGTATCTAACATACATAATGGCTTGTATGACGATACTGTTCGTCTTACACCTTTGCCTATTAATACTTGTCTCGCATCTTTCCATCTTTTCTTGAATATTCCTTTTTTTAGGCAGCTATATTCAGCACCAGTGATGACCATTGCTGATATTCTATCAGGTCCCGGCGGAGTTTTCTTGTTTTTCATAGCTTTTACTGCATCTTCCAGCTCTATTTCGTAAAAATTGGAACTTCTCATAGTTCTTCGTATATTTGTAATTCGTTTCTACTTGGATGTTTTGGGAAAAGTATGTTTACGATGTTTTCCATAACTTCCACTTATAGCCGGTATCTGAGAGTAGTGCCCTTGTTCTTTTCTGCGCAATTTGAAATAAACAATGATCCCTGAGGACTTGGATATAGTTCCCAGGGATTATTGTTTATTTATTCACACAAGCTTGTCCAGTTTTTAATTTTGTCGTGGTTTACTGTAATTCGGAGTGTTTTCGTCCCTATTCTGTATTCCTATGATTCGCTTGTTTCTTCTGACCTATTTCTCTATCGCTGTACTATGTTACGAAGACGCAAACATTTCCTTCTCAATATGGCATCTGTTTCTTTTTCTATCTTCCTCTGCATTGATTCGTCAAAGGCTCTTGTGATAGTGTCCATGGTTAAGTTTACCACTGTTTATGCCCGTTCTCTGCGTATTTCGTGCTGTGGCACTTGCGTTATTTTTCTATTAAATTTTGTCTTTTTTTTTCCCCCTACGGAGGTGACCCTAATATGTCAGAGCCGGCATGTAGCCTTTTTAGCCCTTTATGCCATCCTCCACCCCTCAAATTAGTCGACCCTTTGATAAAGGCCAATAGGTTTGGGGGATTTATCCTGCAGAAGTTTTCTGAGGTTATGTAGTGCGTTTCCAGCATCCTGAGTCTCAGCCTTGAAAGAGCTAAGCACTCTCTTACAACGTGTGTGGAAGTTTCTTCCTCTTCCAGACAGTGTCTACAGGTTGGGTCGTCACTTAGTGCTAGTCTACACATGTCGTGCTACCACTACATTTTGTCTTGCTACTATTTACAATATTTGCCTTCCCATGTTATATGTAACTGGCAATCCCCACTCCACTGCTTGAACATTGAAGTCAACGGCGATTACGACATTTCCTCCTATTCTTGTTATTTTATCTTCTAATTGCTTCATTTTATGTCGATATTCCTGTGCTGTTTGATTTGATGTGAGGCAATAGCTTATTATTGTTTCTCTGCCAATTGTGATCCATACAAAGCCATTTCCGGCTCCATGTCTGTTAATTCGAGTTTTTCTTTCATTTACTACACAGATGTCTGCTGAGTTTATGACATCCGAAAACCAATTTTGATGATCCTTATTTTTGAATGCTCGCTGATAATTACTCCATCGATAGTCACAACAATAATAATAATAATAATAATAATAATAATAATAATAATAATAATAATAATAATAATAATAATAATAATAATAATAATAATAATAATAATAATAATAATAATAATAATAATAATAATAATAATAATAATAATAATAATAATAATAATAATAATAATAATAATAATAATAATAATAATAATAATAATAATAATAATAATAATAATAATAATAATAATAATAATAATAATAATAATAATAATAATAATAATAATAATAATAATAATAATAATAATAATAATAATATAATAATAATAATAATATAATAATAATAATAATAATAATAATAATAATAATAATAATAATAATAATAATAATAATAATAATAATAATAATAATAATAATAATAATAATAATAATAATAATAATAATAATAATAATAATAATAATAATAATAATAATAATAATAATAATAATAATAATAATAATAATAATAATAATAATAATAATAATAATAATAATAATAATAATAATAATAATAATAATAATAATAATAATAATAATAATAATAATAATAATAATAATAATAATAATAATAATAATAATAATAATAATAATAATAATAATAATAATAATAATAATAATAATAATAATAATAATAATAATAATAATAATAATAATAATAATAATAATAATAATAATAATAATAATAATAATAATAATAATAATAATAATAATAATAATAATAATAATAATAATAATAATAATAATAATAATAATAATAATAATAATAATAATAATAATAATAATAATAATAATAATAATAATAATAATAATAATAATAATAATAATAATAATAATAATAATAATAATAATAATAATAATAATAATAATAATAATAATAATAATAATAATAATAATAATAATAATAATAATAATAATAATAATAATAATAATAATAATAATAATAATAATAATAATAATAATAATAATAATAATAATAATAATAATAATAATAATAATAATAATAATAATAATAATAATAATAATAATAATAATAATAATAATAATAATAATAATAATAATAATAATAATAATAATAATAATAATAATAATAATAATAATAATAATAATAATAATAATAATAATAATAATAATAATAATAATAATAATAATAATAATAATAATAATAATAATAATAATAATAATAATAATAATAATAATAATAATAATAATAATAATAATAATAATAATAATAATAATAATAATAATAATAATAATAATAATAATAATAATAATAATAATAATAATAATAATAATAATAATAATAATAATAATAATAATAATAATAATAATAATAATAATAATAATAATAATAATAATAATAATATAATAATAATAATAATAATAATAATAATAATAATAATAATAATAATAATAATAATAATAATAATAATAATAATAATAATAATAATAATAATAATAATAATAATAATAATAATAATAATAATAATAATAATAATAATAATAATAATAATAATAATAATAATAATAATAATAATAATAATAATAATAATAATAATAATAATAATAATAATAATAATAATATAATAATAATAATAATAATAATAATAATAATAATAATAATAATAATAATAATAATAATAATAATAATAATAATAATAATAATAATAATAATAATAATAATAATAATAATAATAATAATAATAATAATAATAATAATAATAATAATAATAATAATAATAATAATAATAATAATAATAATAATAATAATAATAATAATAATAATAATAATAATAATAATAATAATAATAATAATAATAATAATAATAATAATAATAATAATAATAATAATAATAATAATAATAATAATAATAATAATAATAATAATATAATAATAATAATAATAATAATAATAATAATAATAATAATAATAATAATAATAATAATAATAATAATAATAATAATAATAATAATAATAATAATAATAATAATAATAATAATAATAATAATAATAATAATAATAATAATAATAATAATAATAATAATAATAATAATAATAATAATAATAATAATAATAATAATAATAATAATAATAATAATAATAATAATAATAATAATAATAATAATAATAATAATAATAATAATAATAATAATAATAATAATAATAATAATAATAATAATAATAATAATAATAATAATAATAATAATAATAATAATAATAATAATAATAATAATAATAATAATAATAATAATAATAATAATAATAATAATAATAATAATAATAATAATAATAATAATAATAATAATAATAATAATAATAATAATAATAATAATAATAATAATAATAATAATAATAATAATAATAATAATAATAATAATAATAATAATAATAATAATAATAATAATAATAATAATAATAATAATAATAATAATAATAATAATAATAATAATAATAATAATAATAATAATAATAATAATAATAATAATAATAATAATAATAATAATAATAATAATAATAATAATAATAATAATAATAATAATAATAATAATAATAATAATAATAATAATAATAATAATAAAATAATAATAATAATAATAATAATAATAATAATAATAATAATAATAATAATAATAATAATAATAATAATAATAATAATAATAATAATAATAATAATAATAATAATAATAATAATAATAATAATAATAATAATAATAATAATAATAATAATATAATAATAATAATAATAATAATAATAATAATAATAATAATAATAATAATAATAATAATAATAATAATAATAATAATAATAATAATAATAATAATAATAATAATAATAATAATAATAATAATAATAATAATAATAATAATAATAATAATAATAATAATAATAATAATAATAATAATTTTTTTTTTTTTTTTTTTTTTTTAGAAGGGAAAATCCTTTATGGATGAAGGGCGCACGTGCGTCCAACAAATGTCGGAGTCTCCCATATTGGGCATACCGACTAAAAAACCTCCCGCTCTCCACGGACACTAGCCTGGAACCGTTTGTCACATTACTTCGGGCTAGGTCCAATGCCATCGCCTTGAAGG
Source organism: Argyra leucocephala (assembly GCA_963942445.1). Lineage (NCBI taxonomy): Eukaryota > Metazoa > Arthropoda > Insecta > Diptera > Dolichopodidae > Argyra > Argyra leucocephala. The sequence continues at coordinate 50,476,478 of OZ012682.1, forward strand.
CTGCTGCCTAGCCAAAGTCTGTAGGTTGGACCTCTGTGGTGTCTAGGTCCACCTTCTTTTTCCGCAGTATTTTCTGCGCAAAGAGTGACAAACTGTCCCACGCTCCCCTACCCTGTAAAATGTGGCCCACCACTGTGTCCGGAGAGAACCGCGGTACAACTTCCCTTAGCTGCACACGCTCTCGAGCCCACCTTTCACAGATGAAAAAAGTTTGCTCAGCATCATCGTGCATGTGGCAATATATGCACTCCGCTGAACGTGCCTTCCCCATCTTGTGCAGATAGGCCCGAAAGTATCCATGTCCACTCAGCAGCTGAGTGAAGTAGTAATCTACCTCTCCATGTCGTCTTTCTACCCATGGGGTAACCTCCCCGATGAGCCGCCTCGTCCATATCCCTCGTTCCTCCAGTTCCCAGTTCTCCTGCCATTGCCGAAGCGTGCGATTCCGCTCTTCCTTCTGCACTGACTCTATATTTCCTTCGGCCTTTCTCCGGTATATCGCCTGACGCTCCCTTGCGAGTAGGGCAATTGGAATGACGCCAGCGATAACCAGGACAGCTGGCTCCGAGACAGTTCTGTAAGCAGACGCCACTCGCAACGCCGCCAGCCTTTGGACCCGACCCAGCCTTATCCGATAGCACTCCTTTGCGATAGCATGACCCCATATCTCGGCACCATACAGCAAGACTGATTGGACCGCGGACATCAGTAGCCGCCTCCGACTCGATCTTGGTCCACCTATGTTGGCCATCAATCGAGCCAGCGCCATGACACCATTTGCGGCCCTGTCAGCAGTCTTCTTGATCTGCTCAAAGTAATTTAGCCTGCTGTCAATCATGATGCCGAGATATTTTACCGCCCGTCTTGTCTGCACCTCTTCTTCGCCGATGCGCATCTGGAGCTCAAGGTTCATCCTCCTTTTTGTCAGCACTACGACCTCCGTCTTGCTCAATGCCAACGACAGTCCGCGGCTGTCCATCCAAGAAAGGATGGACCGCATGGTCTGATTGAGCTTCAATTGGGCGAGCTCCACGTTTCGCGCTGCTATCAGCACGGCAACGTCGTCCGCATATCCGACCAGCATTGACTCATCCGGCATGTTTAATCGCAACAGACTGTCGTATGCGGCATTCCAAAGGTCGGGACCGAGGATTGAACCTTGTGCTGCACCTCCAGAGACAGTGATACTCCCTTGTCCTTCAGTCGTATCGAAGAGTACTGTACGGTCGTCAAGGTAGTCGCTGATCATTCCTAGCAGATATTCCGGAACACGAAATTCCTGCTCTAGAGCTTGGAGCATGTCGCTCCATCTGGCCGAATTAAACGCATTTTTCACGTCTAAAGTCACAAGGAGGACTATACGACGTGAGAAATGGTTGTGGTCCTCGGCCCTGCTCATCGCAGATGTGACTTCCACAATGGCATCTGCTGTGGAACGACCAGCCCTGAAACCGTACTGACGCGGAGACAAACCTCCAGCTGCCTCGATGGCAGACAACAGCCTTGGCTTGAGTAACTTCTCAAGAACCTTTCCCGCAGTGTCCAGCATGCAGAGCGGACGGTATGAGGAAGGCAGCTCCGGGTCTCCTTTCTCCTTGCTGATTAGTACCAGCCTAGCTGTCTTCCAACACTTGGGGAAAATTCCCGCTGAGAGACAGGCATTGTACATACTCAACAGAATATTCGGATTATACCGAAAAACCAGCTTTAATATCTCTCCTTGGATACCGTCTGGACCTGGGGCCTTCTTGACCTTGAGAGATTGGATGGCCACTTCCAGCTCCTCCATTGTAAACGGGGAAGCGCCATCCCGGTTGTATACTCTAGCAGCTCGCTGGAGATGCACTGGAAAGAGGGCTTTAACTAGGCGCGTTGTGGTCCGCATGTCCATGGGCGGAGGGGTTTTCAGTGCCCCAATTTTCTGGGTTACAATTTTGTAACCTAAGCCCCATGGATCTGAGTTTATATCCTCTCTCAGTGCTTCCCAGCATCTCGCCTTGCTGTGATTGATTGCACGTCGCAACTGGCGCTTTTTCTCCTTGTGGTCCGAGGACCTGATCCTAACCTCCTCCTCCGTTCTAGCTCTCTGAGCCTTTCTCCGCAGTCGGAGACAATCTCTCCGGAGGTCAGCTATCTCGGCTGTCCACCAGTACATTGGCTGTTTTCCATGAGGAATTCGCCTCCGAGGCATTGAGCGGTCGCAGGCTAGGGTGATTTGACGTAGAGTGGCATCCACCAACGGCCCTGCCTGGTGAGGGGTTGCAGGCTGCCCCTCGACCTGCATTTGGACACCTCCCCGGATGATCGCTGCAAATACCGCTTCGTCAATTCTCCCCATGTTCCAGCGCTGTGGTCTGCTATTTATTGTTCTTTGGAGTTGCCGCCTCTCACGGACCACGAATACAATGTACTGATGGTCACTGCCCGTGTAGTCCTCGATCACATGCCAGCCTTCGACCAAAGCGGCCAAGCGCTCACAGGCAAAGGATACGTCGGGAATGGTTTCTGAATACCCCGGTCGACGAAAAGTAGATGTCGAGCCGACATTCAGCACAAGTAAACCGGTTCTGGATGCCAACCCTAACACCTCGCTTCCCCTTGAGTCAGGGTAGGGCATTCCCCACTCGGTTGCCTTAGCGTTGAAATCGCCACCAATCACTACGCGACCCGTCGTGTTCAAAACCGTATCCTCAAGGTTCGCCAATTTCGCTCGGAAATCCGCTATGACTTCGTTGGGTGTCAGATAGACGCTTATAAATGTGATATCCGCGTATTTAACCCAGACGAACCCACGCCCGCGCCCATGCTCTCGTACCGGGATTTTCGCTGCATCAGGTATCCAAATGGCCGCCGTACCAAGCTCGTCCGAGAACCAAGAAGTGGTTCTGTCCATATACTGCTCACTAATGAGCAGTATGTCGGAACTCTTCTCCCGAGCAAGCTGATGCAGGAGGTCATCTGCCACTCGGCTACGATTTAAGTTTGCCTGGAGGACGCTGATCATTTTCCAGTCTCTTTGGCCTTTCTCAGAGCGTCTCTGAACACCTTGCATAACCCTGTGCCTAGAGTGTGGCCTAGACTTTCCTGTTGCACACCCGCTTCGGCACAGAGTATGCAGTGTGCCTTTTCTTTACAGGCCTTAGCAACATGACCCTCCTTTCCGCAGCGGTAGCAGGCTTTGCTTCGGTCAGGTCCCCTGCAAGAACCAGCCACGTGACCGTAATTTAGACACCTGTAGCAGCGTTTGACATCGGTCCGTGACGTAACCCTGCAAGAAACCCATCCTACTTTGAGCCTTCCCTGCTTCAGCAGCTTTTCGGCAGCTTGCTCAGGAAGTTCAACGATGGCTGTCAGTTGTGACCTCGAATTTGGCGCTGTAAGACCAACCCTCATTACTGCGACATCTCCGAGATCCCTCCTCAGTGCCTGCTCCACTTCAGTCCGCTCAGTAAGGCAGTCCAAATCGTTCACTGCTACGGACCTCATCTGTACGATGCTCTTCACGCTACCTAGAGTGCCCACTGCATCTTCTAGGGCCTTTGTGAAACTTCCCAAGCTTTCTGGCCGGTGATTTCAAGAAGAACCTTGCCATCCCGTGTTTGCCGGATTGCCTTTATTTCCGCACCTGTTTCCTCCGGTTTAACTTTCGCCTTGATGCTTCTTAGGACATCCGCATATGATTTACCCTCCGCTGGCTTGATGGTAACGGCGGGCCGACGTCCTTTGGTCTTAATTTTTTGGCATTTACCGCTACTTTATCTTGGGAAGCTTCAGGTACTTTTGTCTTAGGCTCTTCGGCTGTAAGATTTTTTGTTCTTCGCCTGGCCCTCCTCTTTTTCGTCCACTGCTGTACGTTGGCGGAAAGTGGAGGAGTAATTTCCTTCTCTTTCTTCTTTTTAGGTATGGCCGCTTTTTCCGCCGGGCTAGTAGCTCCTCTTTTCAGCATTCCACTTGTGACTATTTCTGGCAGCATCACAGTCATCGTTTTTTGGGCTTTCGTGGTATCAAATGCCCTCTTTTCGCCTGTCTGGACAGCACAGTCTCTCATTTTTCTTGGGATCTCCGTTTGAGTTCCGCTGTCCATTCTTTTTGTGCATGTTTTCCGGCTCCACAAGCTTTTTAACGTGTCCAGGGCATCCTGGAGCACCGCCATGCCATCTTTTATTTCCGAGCTGACGTTCGTTTGCCTGAGAGTTGCAGCTCTCATTTTGGCCAGAACACCATCAGTCTTCTGGAATATTTCTCCGACATTAGCCTCCATGCTGCCTTCGTGCTCATTTTCCCTTACCACCGCCGGTGGTGAGGAATTTGAGCGAGCTGCAGTTGGAGGTGTACGCAGTAATACCGGGCACCGTCTAAAAGGACTATTTGATGGGCTCTCCTCAAATCCCCTTCTTGAAGTACCTTCATCCTTCTCCATCTTCTTCATCGTCTCAGTATGGTTTTTTTTTCTTTCATTCATATTTTGTTCCCACGAGTAAGGCGAGAAAATCGGTCCGCCCCCGCAGAGCTCCCATACGGGGGTAAGGCTTTTACACTCAGAGGCTGCCAGATATCTGAGGACACCGTTTGCGACTGGGCTAGTTTTTATACAGGGCCCCCAGCCTAGCTGATTATCGGCACGGTACGTATGACACCTTAATCCGGCCCTGTTGATTGCCATTTTGTCTCAGGTCTCATCTTTGAACAGGGTCCCAAGACTCTTTGCCCATACTCGGCCTCTGCACCGCGCCGAGGTAGGCAATCGTGCAGAGGAATAATAATAATAATAATAATAATAATAATAATAATAATAATAATAATAATAATAGTAATAATAATAATAATAATAATAATAATAATAATAATAATAATAATAATAATAATAATAATAATAATAATAATAATAATAATAATAATAATAATAATAATAATAATAATAATAATAATAATAATAATAATAATAATAATAATAATAATAATAATAATAATAATAATAATAATAATAATAATAATAATAATAATAATAATAATAATAATAATAATAATAATAATAATAATAATAATAATAATAATAATAATAATAATAATAATAATAATAATAATAATAATAATAATAATAATAATAATAATAATAATAATAATAATAATAATAATAATAATAATAATAATAATAATAATAATAATAATAATAATAATAATAATAATAATAATAATAATAATAATAATAATAATAATAATAATAATAATAATAATAATAATAATAATAATAATAATAATAATAATAATAATAATAATAATAATAATAATAATAATAATAATAATAATAATAATAATAATAATAATAATAATAATAATAATAATAATAATAATAATAATAATAATAATAATAATAATAATAATAATAATAATAATAATAATAATAATAATAATAATAATAATAATAATAATAATAATAATAATAATAATAATAATAATAATAATAATAATAATAATAATAATAATAATAATAATAATAATAATAATAATAATAATAATAATAATAATAATAATAAT
>OZ012682.1:50484512-50489512 GCA_963942445.1 Argyra leucocephala
AAATGTGGCCCACCACTGTGTCCGGAGAGAACCGCGGTACAACTTCCCTTAGCTGCACACGCTCTCGAGCCCACCTTTCACAGATGAAAAAAGTGTGCTCAGCATCATCGTGCATGTGGCAATATATGCACTCCGCTGAACGTGCCTTCCCCATCTTGTGCAGATAGGCCCGAAAGTATCCATGTCCACTCAGCAGCTGAGTGAAGTAGTAATCTACCTCTCCATGTCGTCTTTCTACCCATGGGGTAACCTCCCCGATGAGCCGCCTCGTCCATATCCCTCGTTCCTCCAGTTCCCAGTTCTCCTGCCATTGTCGAAGCGTACGATTCCGCTCTTCCTTCTGCACTGACTCTATATTTCCTTCGGCCTTTCTCCGGTATATCGCCTGACGCTCCCTTGCGAGTAGGGCAATTGGAATGACGCCAGCGATAACCAGGACAGCTGGCTCCGAGACAGTTCTGTAAGCAGACGCCACTCGCAACGCCGCCAGCCTTTGGACCCGACCCAGCCTTATCCGATAGCACTCCTTTGCGATATAATAATAATAATAATAATAATAATAATAATAATAATAATAATAATAATAATAATAATAATAATAATAATAATAATAATAATAATAATAATAATAATAATAATAATAATAATAATAATAATAATAATAATAATAATAATAATAATAATAATAATAATAATAATAATAATAATAATAATAATAATAATAATAATAATAATAATAATAATAATAATAATAATAATAATAATAATAATAATAATAATAATAATAATAATAATAATAATAATAATAATAATAATAATAATAATAATAATAATAATAATAATAATAATAATAATAATAATAATAATAATAATAATAATAATAATAATAATAATAATAATAATAATAATAATAATAATAATAATAATAATAATAATAATAATAATAATAATAATAATAATAATAATAATAATAATAATAATAATAATAATAATAATAATAATAATAATAATAATAATAATAATAATAATAATAATAATAATAATAATAATAATAATAATAATAATAATAATAATAATAATAATAATAATAATAATAATAATAATAATAATAATAATAATAATAATAATAATAATAATAATAATAATAATAATAATAATAATAATAATAATAATAATAATAATAATAATAATAATAATAATAATAATAATAATAATAATAATAATAATAATAATTTTTTTTTTTTTTTTTTTTTTTAGAAGGGAAAATCCTTTATGGATGAAGGGCGCACGTGCGTCCAACAAATGTCGGAGTCTCCCATATTGGGCATACCGACTAAAAAACCTCCCGCTCTCCACGGACACTAGCCTGGAACCGTTTGTCACATTACTTCGGGCTAGGTCCAATGCCATCGCCTTGAAGGCTGCTGCCTAGCCAAAGTCTGTAGGTTGGACCTCTGTGGTGTCTAGGTCCACCTTCTTTTTCCGCAGTATTTTCTGCGCAAAGAGTGACAAACTGTCCCACGCTCCCCTACCCTGTAAAATGTGGCCCACCACTGTGTCCGGAGAGAACCGCGGTACAACTTCCCTTAGCTGCACACGCTCTCGAGCCCACCTTTCACAGATGAAAAAAGTGTGCTCAGCATCATCGTGCATGTGGCAATATATGCACTCTGCTGAACGTGCCTTCCCCATCTTGTGCAGATAGGCCCGAAAGTATCCATGTCCACTCAGCAGCTGAGTGAAGTAGTAATCTACCTCTCCATGTCGTCTTTCTACTCATGGGGTAACCTCCCCGATGAGCCGCCTCGTCCATATCCCTCGTTCCTCCAGTTCCCAGTTCTCCTGCCATTGCCGAAGCGTGCGATTCCGCTCTTCCTTCTGCACTGACTCTATATTTCCTTCGGCCTTTCTCCGGTATATCGCCTGACGCTCCCTTGCGAGTAGGGCAATTGGAATGACGCCAGCGATAACCAGGACAGCTGGCTCCGAGACAGTTCTGTAAGCAGACGCCACTCGCAACGCCGCCAGCCTTTGGACCCGACCCAGCCTTATCCGATAGCACTCCTTTGCGATAGCATGACCCCATATCTCGGCACCATACAGCAAGACTGATTGGACCGCGGACATCAGTAGCCGCCTCCGACTCGATCTTGGTCCACCTATGTTGGCCATCAATCGAGCCAGCGCCATGACACCATTTGCGGCCCTGTCAGCAGTCTTCTTGATCTGCTCAAAGTAATTTAGCCTGCTGTCAATCATGATGCCGAGATATTTTACCGCCCGTCTTGTCTGCACCTCTTCTTCGCCGATGCGCATCTGGAGCTCAAGGTTCATCCTCCTTTTTGTCAGCACTACGACCTCCGTCTTGCTCAATGCCAACGACAGTCCGCGGCTGTCCATCCAAGAAAGGATGGACCGCATGGTCTGATTGAGCTTCAATTGGGCGAGCTCCACGTTTCGCGCTGCTATCAGCACGGCAACGTCGTCCGCATATCCGACCAGCATTGACTCATCCGGCATGTTTAATCGCAACAGACTGTCGTATGCGGCATTCCAAAGGTCGGGACCGAGGATTGAACCTTGTGCTGCACCTCCAGAGACAGTGATACTCCCTTGTCCTTCAGTCGTATCGAAGAGTACTGTACGGTCGTCAAGGTAGTCGCTGATCATTCCTAGCAGATATTCCGGAACACGAAATTCCTGCTCTAGAGCTTGGAGCATGTCGCTCCATCTGGCCGAATTAAACGCATTTTTTACGTCTAAAGTCACAAGGAGGACTATACGACGTGAGAAATGGTTGTGGTCCTCGGCCCTGCTCATCGCAGATGTGACTTCCACAATGGCATCTGCTGTGGAACGACCAGCCCTGAAACCGTACTGACGCGCAGACAAACCTCCAGCTGCCTCGATGGCAGACAACAGCCTTGGCTTGAGTAACTTCTCAAGAACCTTTCCCGCAGTGTCCAGCATGCAGAGCGGACGGTATGAGGAAGGCAGCTCCGGGTCTCCTTTCTCCTTGCTGATTAGTACCAGCCTAGCTGTCTTCCAACACTTGGGGAAAATTCCCGCTGAGAGACAGGCATTGTACATACTCAACAGAATATTCGGATTATACCGAAAAACCAGCTTTAATATCTCTCCTTGGATACCGTCTGGACCTGGGGCCTTCTTGACCTTGAGAGATTGGATGGCCACTTCCAGCTCCTCCATTGTAAACGGGGAAGCGCCATCCCGGTTGTATACTCTAGCAGCTCGCTGGAGATGCACTGGAAAGAGGGCTTTAACTAGGCGCGTTGTGGTCCGCATGTCCATGGGCGGAGGGGTTTTCAGTGCCCCAATTTTCTGGGTTACAATTTTGTAACCTAAGCCCCATGGATCTGAGTTTATATCCTCTCTCAGTGCTTCCCAGCATCTCGCCTTGCTGTGATTGATTGCACGTCGCAACTGGCGCTTTTTCTCCTTGTGGTCCGAGGACCTGATCCTAACCTCCTCCTCCGTTCTAGCTCTCTGAGCCTTTCTCCGCAGTCGGAGACAATCTCTCCGGAGGTCAGCTATCTCGGCTGTCCACCAGTACATTGGCTGTTTTCCATGAGGAATTCGCCTCCGAGGCATTGAGCGGTCGCAGGCTAGGGTGATTTGACGTAGAGTGGCATCCACCAACGGCCCTGCCTGGTGAGGGGTTGCAGGCTGCCCCTCGACCTGCATTTGGACACCTCCCCGGATGATCGCTGCAAATACCGCTTCGTCAATTCTCCCCATGTTCCAGCGCTGTGGTCTGCTATTTATTGTTCTTTGGAGTTGCCGCCTCTCACGGACCACGAATACAATGTACTGATGGTCACTGCCCGTGTAGTCCTCGATCACATGCCAGCCTTCGACCAAAGCGGCCAAGCGCTCACAGGCAAAGGATACGTCGGGAATGGTTTCTGAATACCCCGGTCGACGAAAAGTAGATGTCGAGCCGACATTCAGCACAAGTAAACCGGTTCTGGATGCCAACCCTAACACCTCGCTTCCCCTTGAGTCAGGGTAGGGCATTCCCCACTCGGTTGCCTTAGCGTTGAAATCGCCACCAATCACTACGCGACCCGTCGTGTTCAAAACCGTATCCTCAAGGTTCGCCAATTTCGCTCGGAAATCCGCTATGACTTCGTTGGGTGTCAGATAGACGCTTATAAATGTGATATCCGCGTATTTAACCCAGACGAACCCACGCCCGCGCCCATGCTCTCGTACCGGGATTTTCGCTGCATCAGGTATCCAAATGGCCGCCGTACCAAGCTCGTCCGAGAACCAAGAAGTGGTTCTGTCCATATACTGCTCACTAATGAGCAGTATGTCGGAACTCTTCTCCCGAGCAAGCTGATGCAGGAGGTCATCTGCCACTCGGCTACGATTTAAGTTTGCCTGGAGGACGCTGATCATTTTCCAGTCTCTTTGGCCTTTCTCAGAGCGTCTCTGAACACCTTGCATAACCCTGTGCCTAGAGTGTGGCCTAGACTTTCCTGTTGCACACCCGCTTCGGCACAGAGTATGCAGTGTGCCTTTTCTTTACAGGCCTTAGCAACATGACCCTCCTTTCCGCAGCGGTAGCAGGCTTTGCTTCGGTCAGGTCCCCTGCAAGAACCAGCCACGTGACCGTAATTTAGACACCTGTAGCAGCGTTTGACATCGGTCCGTGACGTAACCCTGCAAGAAACCCATCCTACTTTGAGCCTTCCCTGCTTCAGCAGCTTTTCGGCAGCTTGCTCAGGAAGTTCAACGATGGCTGTCAGTTGTGACCTCGAATTTGGCGCTGTAAGACCAACCCTCATTACTGCGACATCTCCGAGATCCCTCCTCAGTGCCTGCTCCACTTCAGTCCGCTCAGTAAGGCAGTCCAAATCGTTCACTGCTACGGACCTCATCTGTACGATGCTCTTCACGCTACCTAGAGTGCCCACTGCATCTTCTAGGGCCTTTGTGAAACTTCCCAAGCTTTTCTGGCCGGTGATTTCAAG